>OZ022594.1:10481325-10768825 GCA_963669155.1 Arbacia lixula
GAACACATGTCACTGAAATTTCGCTATTTCTCTATGTGACTGTGTATAACCCTATGGATCAAATCAGGAGCTTTTCCAATTTATGTAAATACTTTTCTAATAAGTGTTATCATTGTTTCAAATAGTGTAAATAATTACCACACACACACACACACACACACAAACACACACCCACACACCCACATTCACACACACCCACACCCATGCATACACATCTGAATCTTGACGAAAAACAAAGAAATACATAAGAAAATTGAAAAACAATAAAATACATAAGAAATAATTACCACAACCTATCTTTTTCTTTCAAGAATTGATGAGGAGTTATGAAAGACATTTGTACCAAAAATTGCTATTCCTGAGGCTTTATTTAGTGAGAAATACCAAAATCTATGATTTCTCGCATAAATTAGCATAAATTAATTAGTTTAAAAAAAAAATAAAAGGACTTTCGTAAATTTAGCTATAGAACTTTGTAGATTACATAATTCTTTACCCTTGTGCAAAATTTTGAGGCAATCGGGCGACCCATGGCTGAGATCTCAGCGGGGGGGGATCCATAATGGCCCCCCCCCCCCCCCCCCCCCCCCCCCGGTAATAACAAGCTTTGAAATACCCCGGGAGTATTAGGGTTAACATGTCGGTGGAGAGCAGCAATGTCAATTAAGTAATCTGCTGAAGGATACAAGTGCAATGGGCGGGGTTGAACGTACAGACCTTCAGTTACAGTTCACAATCACTATACCATGCCACCTCTACATATTGATTGATTAATTACCAGATTTTATTCATTTTAGCTGGGCCCTTTGGTAGAACAGTGCTTAACCATTGAAGGTGCTACCTTTTGTACAAAAAATACTAATAAATGATTAAATAAATGATTACATTTTCACCATCAGACACTCCAAAGCTTCTAGTTTTATTTTCAATCATCCTTGATGCCCCCTCCCCACCAGCCCTCTCTACCAGTGAATAAAACTACGGATAAAGGCACACTAAGGACTCATCCACTGTCTCCAATGTTGAGCCAGGCTCTGGTATGGTGCAGTGCCTTCTCGTTGCCTGCCATCAGGTCATCCAGGCTGCACTGGTTGGCAAGGAGTGGGCATCTTGGGGAATGGGGAAAGTCTTGGGTTTACTTTCCACAGTCATAGTCAGTGGCAGCTGCCACCATGTCCATACCCAGTATCTGTGTCAAGTACTGCAACAAGAAGGAAAGTTTTAAAACATATCAAAAGTTAAAATCATTTGACCCTCATAAAAAAATGTGTTGCACATCATAGTTTTCCAAAAGGTGACACCCCAATTTCTGACACTCCTCCGACACCCCTTTTTCCCATTCACTTTGCACGCAATTTTCTTTTTCCCCTTTATTGTTTTTTTTTTTCATGAGACGGTCTGTGTGAATGGCTCTTTTGCTTGTTAATATTCATTAGCTATTGTATCAGTTGCACTCATTGGTGTCATCAATATTGGTGTACATGTATTTGCGAGTTTGTGTACATAAAGGCGTACTGTACGTGTGCTGGCATGGCTTAGTTATGCCCTGGTCATTCCTTGATATTAAGGTGTGTTGAATTAATCGCAGTGAATTTCTCTCTACCTGTCTTTTTTTCAGTGAGCAGACTGCGTCTGCTGTGGCCTGCATTGGATCCTGTGTGAGCGTGGCCCTCATTCTCCTCCTCATCCCCAGGAACACCAAGCCTGCTCAGCCACCTCACATCACCCAAGCACAAGGAGGTGAGTCATATCATTAAAAGTTTAAAAATGTAAGAACTATATGGGAAAAATGGATATTGTTATATTCATAATGATGCACATTTAAGCCGTTGCTCACGGTTAGATTTTCTGGCTTTGTGAATTCTGGACCAGTAAGGATGTCATAATTTGCCATGGCCATGGCCATGGCTTAATTGTGTCCTAAAAGGTATGTAAAGTTTATACATTACCTGTCATGGATTGCCCGAACAGCAGATTGTATGGGAGTCGTGCGGCATGGTATCTGAGTGAAACAAAAGGGAGCTCACATGCGGGCTCAGTAAAGAACAGGTTAAAACTGACAAAAATATCTGAGATAAATATTTTGGGTATCTAAAAATGTAAATCAGTCAAGTATGGTACTGTCTGACGTGCTACTAGCACTTTTACTCTGGTATAAAAATGCCACAGTGGCTCTTTAAAAGCTAAATTTAATCCATTTTTTAAAATCAAAATCCCATTCCCCGTTTGATAGTTTTGCTTCCCCTTTAGGGGATAGGGTTAGCCTTATAAAAGGTACCCTCCTTTTTTATCTCTTCACTTTTAAAAAAAAAAAGTTACTTATATTTGTAAATGGTTATTTTTTGTTGTTGTTGTAATTTTCATGTTTGTTGTTATTTGAATATTGTAATTATTTATTGGTTGTTCATGTTTTGTACATTATTTCAAAGGGATACTTCATCCTGAAGTTCAGTTTGTTTTTTATTAAAAGCAGAATCATGAAAGAAACATAACAGTGAGGATTTGATGAAAATTCATGTAAGGATAAGAAAGTTATGATTGTTTAAATTGTTGATTTTGTGACGTTACGTGCGAGGTGCTCTCTCATATGTTTTGTACTAATTATTTTTTTAAATATTGATTTTCTCATATGGATCATTTAACATGTGCATTTGATACATAATTAGAAACTTGTTTTATACACATACCTCTACACAAAAAAGTATTCCTTCAAACCTTCACTAATATGTTTCTTTTGTGTTTCTGCTTTTATTAAAACCAACTTCACTTCAGGGTAAACTATCCCTTTAAAGATTGTCCGTCCCTTTTGCAAGCTTAAATTTTGAAATCGTCTATCACGATCGTAAATTGAAGAAAGTGTGATTTAAGACCATTTCTAAGAATATAGCATGTTGGAGCTTTCTGTATATGTAAAAAAATTCAGCCGTTAAATTTCAAACCGACTTTTTTTCGTACTACGAAAAAAGTATTAGTCTTTGTTACAGTATCTATGTGGTTACTATGCGTGTGTGAAATCCTAATTTTATGAGTAACTTCCAAACTTTGGAGATGATTCCTTCCATAGAACAATTTTTTTCATAATGCGTTTGATGATTTAATAAACAGATTAATCAATAAAGCAGATATTTCAACACAAACTGCTAAGAGCCTGAGGTAAAGACTATTAATCAGACGTTGTTTACGTGCATTATTTGAATTTTACACTACGTATCAGTTTCAAATTGTGAATACAGAACTTGCTAACACTTCTCTATATGTTTTGCCAATGTTTCGATGGTTTTGTGGTGATCTGAAAAAGGGACTGGCTGTCTTTAAAGATGAGTAAAAATAAAACTTTTTTTGAATTGAATATATTTTGGTATTAATCTACCCCCATCCAGCGCAGGCAAGAGGCAGTGTCTTCAGTCTGAAGAAGTTTGTCTTCATGGTTCGCCAGTCTCCCAAAGCAGCCTTCTTCCTCTCTGTCAACCTCCTGGCCTCGTTGCCGGGGGCGATCATGTCCTCCATGCTGGCCCTGGTGGTGATGGAGCAGTTTCAGCTCAACGCTGACCAGAACGGCTACCTCATGTCATTCCAGGGTGTCATCAGTATAGTAAGTGGCTATTATACCCTTTTCTCATTTGGTTTTCTTAGCCCCGTACTATCCTTAGCCCCGGACTATTTTTGAAGCTTTTCACACTGGCATTTCTTAGCCCCATACTATTTCTTAAACCCGACTAAGGAAATCCACGCTATTCCCACTCAAAATCGTTAGCCCCGGAATTTCTCGATAGCTTATGAACATTTATGAGTATACGTCTTGCACATATGGGCTCTTTACCACTCCGCATCAAGGTCACTCGCCCGTCGGACATTATCTGATTGGTCTCTGCGTCTCGGCCTTGTGAGCTGACACCACATTTCCTTAGCCCCGTATTATTTTTTGTTTCTGTTCTCACTGGAGCTCTTAGCCCCAGACTATTTGGCTTGGCCATGCAATTGCGGGGTTAGCCCTGCTTTTTTGCAAGGCCAAATAATCCCGGATTATTGGTGGGGTTAGCCCACTTTGGAAAAAAACAATGAGAACAGAAAATGGTCTAAGCTGGGCTAAGCCCCCCCCCCCCCCCCCCCCCCCCTTAGCCCTACCTATAGTACGGGGCTAAGGACATTTTTGCCAGGGTGAAAAGCATATCAGTGTTCATAGATCAAAGTTTATTCATAGTTTACAGGCTGTTTATAGTTTACAGGTTGTTTATAGTGTACAGGTTGTTTATAGTTTACAAGTTGTTTCTGGTTTACAGGCTTTTTATAGTTTACAGGTTGTTTATAGTTTACAGGTTGTTTATAGTTTACAGGTTGTTTCTGGTTTACAGGTTGTTTGTAATGTACAGGTTTTTTTTTTTATAATTTACATGTTGTTTATATATGTACAGGCTGTGTATAGTTTACAGGTTGTTTCTGGTTTCCAGGCTGTTTATAGCTTACAGGTTGTTTAAAGTTTACAGGTTGTTTCTGGTTTACAGGTTGTTTGTAATGTACATGTTGTTTATATATGTACAGGCTGTTTATAGTTTACAGGTTGTTTCTGGTTTATAAGCTGTTTATAGCTTACAGGTTGTTTAAAGTTTACAGGTTGTTTCTGGTTTACAGGCTGTTTATAGCTTACAGGTTGTTTAAAGTTTACAGGTTGTTTCTGGTTTACAGGTTGTTTCGGGTTTACAGGTTGTTTGTAATGTACACGTTGTTTATAATGCACATGTTGTTTATATATGTACAGGCTGTTTATAGTTTACAGGTTGTTTCTGGTGAACAAGCTGTTTATAATGTACAGCTAGGTTGTTTATAGTTTACAGGCTGTTTATAGCTTGTTTATGGTTTACAGGTTGTTTGTGGTTTACAGGTTATTTATAGTTTACAGGTTATTTTATAGTTTACAGGCTGTTTATAGTTTACAGGGTATTTATAGTTTACAGGTTATTTATGGTTAACAAGCTGTTTATGGTTTACAGGTTATATAGAGCTTACAGGGTATTTATAGTTCACATATTGTTCATAGTTTACAGTTTATTTTATAGTTTACAGGTTGTTTACAGCTTATAGGGTATTTGTAGTTTACAGGTTATTTATAGCTTACGGGTTATTTATAGTTTGCAGGCTGTCTATAGCTTACAGGGTATTTATAGTTTACAGGTTGTTTATGGTTTGGAGGTTGTTTATGATCTTGACCCAGTGCCGATATGGTGCAACAAGAAGTGGAGATGGTGCACATAGTATGTGCGCATGATATGGTCTTGTATCTAACGATTTGGACTACAATTGTGACGTCCCTCTCAATTCAGCCTCCAGACTGCTAAATGGGACAGACCCTCGTCAACATTGTGATTCTTTATCACAACCAGCAGGAAGCTGTTTCTTTTTTAAGGATGTTAGCAATAATCATGGTGGATCCAACAATTTTACAGAATATAGCGTAACAAAGAGGAAGCAAACATAAGCCCATATCTGATTTCTGATTTGAATGCATTTTGTATCTTACTGCAGGTAGTGCAGGGGATGGTGATTGGTCCGTTGACCAAGGCTTGTAGTGAGATCACTCTCCTCAAAGGCACTGCCATCCTCCTAGCTTCAAGCTACTTCTTACTGGTGAGCAAAACCTCTTTCATTGCTTTCATATTCTGTGTAACAATTGATGTGATTGATTGATATTAGAGACGGGGTGTCCCATTTGCAAAAGTCATGCAACTCTGCAGAAATCAGCAGTGTCCCTTAGCAATAACGTGTATGAAATCTTACGTCATAGTTTCATAACTATCCTTGTTTACGTTTAAAACCTAGTGAGCATAGTCTACATTCATAATCGTATTGTCCGTGTCAGGATACAATGTGGGCATTACTCCCATTGAAAACATGCATCGGGGAACAGACTAGTGTCGACCATAGGGCACAGCGGTCTCTGGTATCTAGGCTATAGGTTTCGGACAAACCGCCCAAAACCTCAAAATCTACTGATTGCTATAATTTCGCTTAAAGGAAGTTTAAAGTTCTATTATTGGGAGGGAAGTTCTAACACAGTATCTTCTTTCATTTTCCATGGTTTTTCCCAAATTGTATTTTTTTGACTTGTAATAGGGATACCCTGTCTTTAACTTCATGGAGAATCCTCAGCTAAGCCCTTTAGGCCACATTGATTTGAGACTGTTGTCCCCCCCCACGCTGAAGTATGTATTGGGCAGGGTCAAGGATGTGCTTATTTTCAGAGCCACATTCCTGGATTGGGGTGAGGAGCGGGGCTGGTTCTAGGACCACTACCGCCTGGACAACCACCCCCTAGACGATAACCCCCCAGACAACTACCCCTCATGTCAACTACCCCCCATGTCAACTACCCCCCATGAGCGGGGCTTACTCCCAAGGGAAAAAATGGTACTTGAAACATTGAAAGGTATGTTATTTACACATTTTGAATATAAATCAATTTCATAATCTAAGAGTAAAACTAAAAACTAAAAAATGTATGCAGAAACGGCCATTCAAATCTTTATAGGCCTAGAATGAATTTCATAGATGATGACCCAACAGATTTGTTGCCGTCCAATAACCAGGGCCCTGTTGCATAAAACTTCCCATTAATAGTCAATGCTACCAATGGTAACTTCTATGGAGACCTTGAAATTCATTGGCTGTTGAGTGGTGTTACCATGGTAATTACCATTACTGGTAAGTTTTACGCAATGGGGCCCAGGTCCTGCAATGTAGTCAGTTGCAGAATGGTATGACTGATTAGATTGTATTATCCAGTGGCCTGTAAGCACTAGCTTCAAGAAATGTTGATTCCAAGGGCTATTTTACAATGTTGTGTGTCTGTCTGTTTTCCCCTGGATGATTCTTGGCCTGCAGAGTTTTGTGCACAATGCCTGGCAACTGGCAGCAGTTCTTCTCCCCATCACCTGTGGCAACTGCATCACCTTCACCGTCATCAATAGCGTCCTCACCAAGGCTGTGCCCTCCTCAGAATCAGGTACGGCCCTCTTTAATCTCTTTATAAACCTCAGTCTATGAGTGAAGCTGTCCACACAGACGAGGGACCTGTTGTATAAAACTTACCTTTGATGCAAACGTTGCTATCAATGGCAACTTGTATGGAAACCTTGATTATTGGTTGATTATCGAGCGGTGTTACTATGGTAGTTATCATTGATGACAGAGTTACCAGTAAAGGGTGTATACTGTACTGGGAAGGCAAAAAAGGCCTTCAAAAGGTAATTGTTAGCAATCTTCTCACCAATATTGTTAAATTCATGTATTGTCCAGTTTAGAAGCTTGCTGAAAGTTACTTGCCCTCAAATGATCGACATTTGGAGTAATTAATGATTAATGATTAAATCCTCAAAATGTTTGGGCCAAACATTTTGAGGATTCATGATGTAATCACTCATTACTCCAAATGTAGATCATTTGAGGGCAAATAACTTTCAGCAAGCTTCTAAAATGGACAATACATGAATTTAAGAAGATTGCTAACAATTACCTTTAGAAGGCTTTTTTGCCTTCCCAGTACAGTATATGCCCTTTAATGGTAAGTTTTATGTAACGGGGCCCAGTTGTCTGTGTAAACCACTCAACATAAACCTCTTCTTGATTGTATGACTGTTTGCCTGTTCAATAGGGTGGTCTTTCTAGACAGGTTTGGATAGCATCACCCGGGCCCCATTGCATATAACGTACCAGAGGGGTGTTTCACCAAGCTGTTCATAAGGTAAGAACGACTTTACGAACGACTGGTGACCCTTTCTTGCGCTTAATGCGATACCACACTTTGTTCCTGTTTTAAAATATTGGGAGTTAATTTCCAACAATCGTAATCAAATTTGACAAATCATAAGCTTTGTATTCAGACATTTGTTAACAACAAGAATTTTCATTTATAAACATCAGATTTGAACTTACGCTGATGATAATCAAAATCATTGAGAATGTGACTTAGCACAATAAATGGTCACCAGTCGTACGTTAAGTCGTTTATAGCTTAAGAACAGCTTGGTGAAACACCCCCTAGTGATGGTAACTTTGCCGCCAATGACAACTACTATGGAAACCTTGGATTTGATGGGCTGTTATGCGATGTTAGCATGGTAGTTACCATTGATGGCAGAGTTACCATTAAAGGGAATATACTGTACTGGGAAGACCAAAAGCCTTCAAAAGGGTGATCGTGAGCAATCTTCTTACCAATGGTCTTGAATTCATGGATTGTCCATTTTAAAAACTTGCCGAAAGTTATTTGCCCTCAAGTGATCCACATTTGGAGTAATTCGTGATTAAATCACAAATCCTCAAAATGTTTGGGCCGAACTCTTTTACTGGTACTTTCTTGACATAACCAACCAGAGACAAAGGCTCCAGTTCTTGTTCAAGTTTATTCAAAAATCTTTATAAACATTTCCAATACAGTACAAAACAAATGTTGGTTATACATGTACATTAGTTGACATTTCCAACAAAAACCCATGAAAAAAATTTGACAAAGAAAAAGTAAATTAAGGAGCTCCCATGCTGGTTCCTAGAGGTGCCTAGGTTGAATCTGATATTGGTTTATTAGGATAAAAAAACAATAACAGTACAAAGAAGAAACACTTCGCGGCTCGCAGGCCGAATAGACCGTTTTCGTAATGTATGCAAGATGATGTCATTCTGAGTTACTGTTGCTACCTCGGTCAAGCTTAGCGCTCTCCGCCATCTTGTCCGCATATTGTCGTGTTCAATTCTAACGGGTCTTCCGAGTTATTCGTTATATTTTCAGTCTTATATTGCCTGAATGAGCAGGGGTTTTTTAATGAGAGGGAATTCTATGATATTGTCGACATCTACAGGAACTTTTGACGGCATGACTCCAGGATTTTTTGAAGGATAAGGGTGTTTCTACCACCAGGTATTCGAGGGTTGGCTTTTGCAGCTAGCAATAGCAGCACAGTGCTTTACCTCGCGTCGGACCTGGATCTCGCCGGGGCCTGTCCCACAGCGTGGAGCTGAAGCTACGTGAAGATGCAAAAATATTCCTCTAAACAAATAAGTGCCAACGTATGTGAAGGAATAGTTTTATATCTATTTACATTAAACTTACACCGTTCATTCATAATAAGGTATACTGTATGAAGTTGCAGTGACACGATTAAATTATCTTTGTATTTAATGTTGGTATGTGTTCATCAAACTGATAGATGGGTTCAACTCGCCTTCTTCTGGTTCGGTAACTTTCTGTCGTTTTGGAAGCTTGAATGGATCTCTCTCGGGCAGCTGGCCGCACGGGTTTCGCGCGCGAGACTGCGGCAGGTCATGGGTTGGGGTGATCTGTTGTCGGCACATTCCCATCAACAAAATACTTGGAGCAAATGTAACTGTCTTTCGTGATTTTGTCTGTTGTCAAGTCTTTTCTTCCTCATGCCTTGATCCAGAGTTTGCACTTTTCGAGGAAATTTTTGTTGCTTTCGGGAATGGAAGAAATCTTACACCTTGCATTTTGGGCCGTACTGCATATACCGAGAGCCCCGTGCATGTCCCGTGGCAGCAGTACTTCACCCCGATTATCGCCGATTATTGCTGAACTTTCTTTAAAAAAAGAAACTTTCCCCTGAGAAACTGAACTCCTGATAATCTGTTATATGCTAACTGTGTAAATCTGACAGACGTATTGTCCACAACGAGGTCTGAATTAGTTCAAAGAGAAAAGTGAATTGAGTGCACTGTACCCGCAACCCATGCATTGTGTTACATCACATGCATGCGCTGCAGACGACAGGCAGCATTTGTTTGTCAGAGGTTGCGGCCATGTGCAAAATTCAAGGTCTTGTGCATACACTACAAAAAGGTCTATTGTGTGTGACTTTACAATGTTTCAAAGATACTTTACACATCTAGAAACACTTCACGCCTTCCCACTTAAAATATATTACGTTGTAGAGGCAAATGTCCCCTTTAAATTTTTTAATAGAGCTGCACTCGCTAATTTTACAAATAAAGCTGCCTCAATTCTTTATTTTATCTTGTTTCTCTGATGATGACTATATAGAATATAACTTTTTGCAATAAAAATTCCAAGGGCAACATCCTAAGCCCTATATAAATTTTTCTATAGATATTACAACATGAATGTTACAAGCTACTGAAATGCTTGATTTTCATTGGATGAGAGTAGATTTGATTTGATTGGTGTTTGTATTTTTCTTGCTCTTCACAGGTACCATCCTGGGGCTGAGCCACGCAGGTAACTCCCTGGTCGGTACCGTAGCACCAATTCTCGGTGCCTGGATGCTCACCAGGCTAGGGTTCCCTTCACTCGGTGTCGCAGGTGCCATCCTCAACGTGGTACTCTGCGGGGTGCTGATGTCTTATTAGTCATTCACAGGGAGAGAGAGAGAGAGAGAAAGAGAGAGAGAGAGAGAGAGAGAGATGGTAAAAAACACTGTAGGTATAGAGGAAGTGTATGGAAAGAAGAGAGGAGGGCAGTGGGAGAGTGAGAGAATGAGGCGGAGAGAGAGAGGGAGGGAGAGAGAGAGAGAGATGGTAAAAAAACACTGTAGGTATAGAGGAAGTGTATGGAAAGAAGAGAGGAGGGCAGTGGGAGAGTGAGAGAATGAGGCGGAGAGAGAGAGGGAGGGAGAGAGAGGGAGAGATGGTAAAAAAACACTGTAGGTGTAAAGGCTGTATATGGAAAGAAGAGAGGAGGGTAGTGGAAGAGTGAGAGAATGGGGGGGGGGGGGGGAGGACGAGGGAGAGAGAGATAGAGAGAGGGGGGGAGTGAGAGAGGGAGGGAGAGAGAGAGAGAGTGTGTGTGAGAGAGTGAGAAAGAGGGAGGGAGAGAGAGAGGGAAGAAAGAAATAGTGAACGTTGAAATACAAATCCATTGACAGGGGCTAGGACAAAGAGAGAGAGAGAGAAAAATAGAGTGTGTTTGTGTATGTGAGAGAAATTGGAATTAAGACTGTGTTCTCTCTAGAATAAGAATGAGTAGAGCTTCCAAAAACAATGCTACCACCAACACCAAAGCTGTTGCCAGTATATATATCTATGAATAACCGATTATTTTCTACCTTTAGACCAAAATATAGATTTCTATTTATGCAATAAAGTACCACAGTTGTATTTTAGGATGTTTTGATGATTTTAACTAATTCTTTATACATACATGTTCCATTTTACACACACTTAAGTAAACCGCACGAGTGTACACAGTTCATGGTATGTTTATAACACTCGGATAATGTTCATTTATACTTTAACATATTTGTTATCGATTTGAAGATTGGAACATTTGGGTAAGTTACAGCGACTGTGAATGATTTGTACTAAAATGAACAGTGGCCAAACTACTTGATGAACAACATTACCTTGATTGTGATATAAATTGTACTTATTTTTCATATTAAAAAAAAGCCTTGAAGAATGCATACTAGTAGTTTGGTCATTATAATGACAATCATTTGTTGCACAGTGTAAAAATTAGGTACCCAACCTTTAAATTTGCATGAAGTGTCAAAAGAAATAAGAAAGAGAAATTGCCTTTTCATGTGTTCATGAGTGCAATATATGCTTATCATCATGTATGGACAGGAATGTGTGTATACAAAGTTTCAGCAAATCATGACGTCATGACAACAGTTTCTTGCTAGCAGTTAATCTATTAGTGAGACCAAGCGCTACACATATGTGATTTGGGGCTAAATTGTGTTACTTTTGATATCATGTTTTTAAAAATGATGATAGATGCATCAAATATACAATTTGGAAGAAGATGAATACATTTTTGTTGATATGAGATATGTTTCCTGGTCTTTCAAATGGAGTAAAATCATCTTAAATCTCCAAATTGGCAGTGCTCTGAAGATATCATATCACATTTTTCCTTTTTAAACAATGAATTGGCACGAATGTTGCTCTGAATTGTGTTTTTGATGTTGTTTTGATATACAGTAAAATATACGTCAATTTTTATGATGGATATCTGTGTCTAAAAAAAAAAGTGCTATTGCCAATTTGAAAGCCAAATTATGATAAATTTTGCTCCAACAAGGTGTGGGTCAGGAATGTAGATCTGTATGGTACACCATTACACAAGCAGTTTAAAGGGATAGTTCACCCTGAAAATGATTTGGTCGCAATAAAAGGAGACACATGAAAGAAACATGTCAGTGAAGGTTTGAAGAAAATCCGTCAAAGGATGAGAAAATTATGATGTTTCAAAGTTTTGACTTTGTGACGTCACGTGCGAGGTGCTCTCTCATGTTGTGTACAATTTTTCGAAAAGATATGCATCCTTTTACCTGTGCATTTGATACATCATTAAAAATACATGTTTGATACAGGCCATACCTGTATAAAAAAAACCCTTAAAAAAAAGCAATTTATGGAATTGTTTTATACACAACATAGGGGAGAGCACCTCACACGTCACAAAATTGAAATTTCAAAACATAACTTTCTCAGCATTTGACTGATTTTTGTAAAACCTTCACTGATATGTTTCTTTCATGTTTCTTCTTTTATTGAAACCAACTTATCTTCAGGGTGAACTATCCCTTTAAGTATTGCTGTTCTATGCTTGAAAATCGATAGATAGATATATTACAATAAAGGTAATTGCACTTTAACTTATTCAAATCTTAAGTGTTAAATACGTGCGGGAATGGCAATCTCACATTGAATATTGTGACATCACAGGCATTATTATCAAGCGTTAATTTGACTAAAGTGGTCACAATTAGACCAAAATTAAGTTTTCATCTGCGCTGCCAAATTGCATTTAACCCAATTTGTACAACATGCAGTATGTATTTCAAAATATTTTAGTATTCAGATTTGTGTTTGTATTTGATGTGATACTAATATTTATACATGTATTCTATATCTAACACAATCATCTAGAAAAAAAAATCAAATGGTATTCAAATAAATAAACCTATGTGAGAAAAATACATATGATGGAAACCAAGGTGGAAGTTGTGTAGAATTCATAGAGATTGATTAATCATGGTTGTCAGGGGGAAAAAACACTCACGATTGTCTTTCATGAAACGACTGATATACAGGGTAAGTTTGATTCTATTTCTCCACAATATTTATCATGAAGTGTCCATGTCTTGACTCTCAATCATATTAAATGGAATATGATTACACTTCATGTTCTCAATGTCCTTATTGTGGCTGTTTTGTTTGTTGGCTACTAGTTGTTTGTGGAGGGGGGGGGGGGGGGGTGGGGGCGGGGTGTTTTGTTTTCTTGCACCCCCCATGTCTCCAACCTGCCCGTCAAGTTATACTATTGACATGTCCTGGTATATGACGACACAGCCCCTCTCAGAATCTCACTCATTGTGGGTGTTTTGTTTGCTACTTTTGCTTTGTGTTTTGGTTAGTGAGGAGAGCTTATTAAGATATGCATCAATTACGTGAACGGGTGTGTGTTTGTGTGTGTGCGTGTGTGTGTGCTACCATTTATGATCATCTCTGCGTTCTTGACACCTATTACGGCCATGTATCTAATTATATGTTTTGTTTATTTTTATGTATCTATTATATGTGTTTATGTATCTATTCAATACCTATCTATGTGTACATTAAAATCTACACTTTTTAGTCGGCATTGCCACCTAGCCATGCCAACAACTACCTATCCTTTCTAATGAGGTATAATTCATCCACGAGTAAATCAGGGAGACGATTATTTGCATTTTGGGCCTCTTGCTGCTCACCTAATATGCTTCATTTTCTCATGTTAATCATCATGCAGATAGGCATGGCATATCTTGTTCCAAACCTACCTGGTCACCCTAAAAGTACATGTAGTACATTTGCGTTGGTCGTTATCCTTTTCTGAAGTGTTTGTGTTTGGCTCCCTCTACGACAGCAAGCCATCCATTCTAAATGGAACTCGTTTCTTTGAACGTGTGTTGAGCTTCTAGTTCAGTGGCTTCAATAAAGAGCAAACCGGTCTTTTCGAATTCTCGATGCTTTGAGTCACTCCAGAAAAACCGGCAAGAGGAAGGTTTTGCGCCCGCCACGTTTCGTTCTTAACTGTACCACAGTTCACTTCAGCAAACTGCCTATTGAAGAAAAGTATCTTGAACCTGCATGGTGACCTATTAATTAACGCCGGATGTGGTAATTTTAAGTTGAGAGTTGGACATTTTTTTTAATGGAAACTGGTTGTCGACGGGGATATCGTCCTGGGATTTGTTTTGGTTGAAAGTTTGCTGCAAGTGGAGGAAGGGGATCTAATTGTATCTACTTTTGCTGACTGAGAACGAGCAGTACTCTTATTTCTTTCAATTGTAAGTATTTTGGTGTGCACACTCATTGTTTTAGTAAACATAATTATAATTACCTGTATTTCAATGTTTAATCTTTTTACATTTATCATAGAATGCGTGATTTGCATGGCATTTTACTTATTTATGCACATTTCATGAATTAAGTTTTGTTAACTGCAATTGGAGATACTATTATTGAATTGTATTGAGTTTGATATGATGTTAAAGCGTAATGAGATACCAGAAAAGAAATGAAAATTGGATGCTGTAACAAGGCTTACCAGCTCAATACACACCATGTCTACATTCATTTCATAAAAGAACAGTACACGGTAGTTTGATTGGCGTAGCAGTAAATGAACCATTATGGAAACTGGGAAATCATAGTTGAGTAGTAAACATATTTATATAGAAGGACCAAAGATAACACAGGAAGGCTAGATCAGAAGGTATAATAAAAGAGAGAGAGAGAGAGAGAGAGAGAGGGGGGGGGGGGGGAGGGGGGGGGACAAAGGAGAGGGATTGGGAGAGAGACCGAACGAGAGGGAGAGAGGAGGGGGAGAGATAGATAGATACATGGAGAGAGAGAGAGGGAGAGAGAGAGAGAGAGAGGGGAGAGAGAGAGAGAGAGAGAGAGAGAGAGAGAGAGAGAGACTGGAGAGGCAAGGAATGAGAAAGAAGGAGGGAGGACCTAGGAGAGAAAAGAGACAAGGGATCTAGAACTTTAACAATCAGACAATAGGACGCAACTAAACGATTTTGAACGTGTCTCATTCTCATGGGAAATACACGCTGACCGTTGTTCAGAGAATGATAGAGAGAGAGAGAGGGGGGGGGGGGAGGGAGGAATATGATCCAACACATGATTGTGGTATAAGTCATTTGATACCATCTCATAATCATGTTGCTATGGGAATGTAATCTCACTTTCGAGGGAACCACATTGCCTGGCAATGAGTGCGAGTGTTCTAACAATCATGACAATACTTCGTGAAATATATATGGATTGAATATAAAATTCCATTTCAATCCACATGACGGTTTTAAACACGTTACACAACAGAAGTGACGTATGTACACAAGAGGAGGACACAAATTATATCAACACACGCATACAAAAAAAAAAAACTAAAATTGAAACTCTCACGATATAGTGGACCAGATAGAAGCAGGGAAATAGGAAAGACCGATCGGCAAAAGTTTGAAAAAAAATCAGACATATAAAAAAGAAAGTTAAAGTGTTTAAATCTATGATTAGCCTGGAATCTTGTAAAGAAATACGTCATACTCTGTCTTTAGTCTTAAGACTTTTAAGATAACCACCCCATATGACAACTGCCTCCCAGGAAAACTATCATAGGACAAACACAAAAACAAACGTATTCGTCTGTTCAGAAAAAAAAGTTTGCCTCTACAAGATAAAACCCTGTAAAAAAAAAATCGACGGTGCCCTTGATATCACGATAATAACAAGTAGAGTGCCCCTTTTTAGGATTTCTCAAACATGTAAAATACATAATATTGGATATGTGCCCATCTTTCGTTTTTTTTTTTTTCTTGATGTCTTGTGCTGTCACCATGCTCACCAGTCGGGGTAAATGTCCCCAGGGATGACTTCCTCCCGTGGGTGATTGGCAGGTGGTGGTGGTGATGGTAGGGGGAAGGGGGGTGGGTGGAGCCCGCGTTTCTAATACAGTGACAGGACCTCTCTCGCAACTATCACCACTGCTGTTACAATTTTTCTGCATAAGACAGTGACAATGGACAATGACAGACTTCGAGAACCCATTTTAGAAGCATTGTAATCCATACCTCTTGAAGACATCACAACCAATTACGATGTTAGGTGTTGTGGTGGGGAAACCTCTTTGTAAGGAGGGGTCAAGAACACGTTCCACCGCATACGACATAATAATCGTACCTTCCGACTTAAAAGATGGCTTAAGACAGTCATAAACAAACCGCAACGTCAGACTCATTGCCTTGGAGATGATTTTGGCCGTGACCTTGTCCTTGATGATGATGTAAGTCGGGAGAGTCATTCATCAGCGGGTCAAGTTGGCTTGTTCCTATACCTAGGACCGAGGAAACGAGTTGGGGAAAGAACCTGATATAAAGCCAGAATTGACTACACGTGAGGTTTTGAGCTTATTTTTGGCGGCATCAGCTGATCGTGGCCCGGTCCGGGAACATGTGACACATGCACAAATATCCGCCTGCGCCGAGTGGCTGGGAAGCTTGGTACCCTTAAGGTAGGAAACATGGTACGAAGATGTGGGGTGATCTTGAGGGTAAACTTTCTCCTGCAAGGTTGATACGTTCATGGCTGTCGTCTCTTATAAAATTTGTCGGTTCCCCTACCTCGTCTCTCATCTCTCTCTCTCTCTGTCTCTCTCTCTCTCTGTCTCTCTCTCTCTCTATCTGTCTGTCTGTCTCTCTGTCTCTCTGTCTGTCTCTCTCCCCCTCTCTCTCTGTCTGTGTCTCTCTCTTTCTCTCTCTCTCTACTCCATTTTTCCCTGCCACTCTTTTATTGATCTCCTTTTTCCTCCCACGTCTCAATCCACCGCCTCTCTCGTCTGAGGCCAACATACAAATGATAAACAACATGATATCAAATACTTCTCCTTCCCTCTCTCCACCCCATCTCCATCAGCATGATCAATCTTTCTGCCCCCCTCCTTCAACGCCTCTCTCTCTCCCTGTATCTCTCTCTGTCCCTATTCGATCCATGTCTATCAGCCTCTCTTTATATCTCATTGTTTCCCCTCTTCCCCCTCTCCCACGCATCCTCACCCGCCAACCTCTGCAACATTCGTGAAATGAAATATCAATGAGACAAACTGCGAATCACAAGGATGATATCAGGAATAATGGCATTTATCAGAATAAAACGTCAACCTCCCATCGGCGGCCTCTCTCTTCTTTTTCTCTTTCTCATTCTGTCTATTTAATTGCTGCTCTCTCTCTCTCCCTCTCTCTCTCTCTCTCTCTCTTTCTCTCTCTATCCTTCTTTTTCTATCTCTTCTGATCTCTCTTTCTCTCTGCTCTCTGCATGTCTGTTCACCTGTCAGTATATCCATCTATTCATGTCTCTCTTCTCTCTCCCTCTTTCTGTCTCCCTCTCTCTCTCTCTCTCTCTCTCTGTCTCTCTCCCTCCCTCTCTCTCTCCCCCTCCCTCTCTCTCTCTCTCTCTCTCTCTCTCTCTCTCTCTCTCTCTCTCTCTCTGTCTCTCTCTGCATCTATGTTCATCTGTCTGTATATTTATCTATTTATGTCTCTTTCTCCCTCAGTCCCAGCATCTCTCCCCCTAACCCACTCCCCCTCCACCCCCTCTTGGGTTAGATATTTATAAATCTGCTTCCTTCCGGCCCTCTACCCACTCACCAAATATATTTATATACACTGAATTTGTTATTGTCACTTCATGTTTTCTGTATCATTATGCTCTATGCGTGGACTTGAGAGAATCAATGAATTTAACTTTAACTAGATCTCACCTGCCTGTGGGCTCTTTGTATCTCGTCGTAAATACCTTTCTTCGTGATATCAGATTTTACTCGGACAAATTTCGACATTTAAGTCACACCGATTAGCGTGTGTTGCCCCCCCCCCCCCCCCCCCCCCGTCGTCGTAAATACCTTTCTTCGTGATATCAGATTTTACTCGGACAAATTTCGACATTTAAGTCACACCGATTAGCCTGTGTTGCCCCCCCCCCCCCCCCCACCTCTCCAGACACACATGCCCAGACGAAGGAAGATTCCTGCCTATTTTCGTCAGGCGCGTGAGTGAATTTTCCGAGGAAATTGAAGGGAACCACATTCACCCCCACTCAACATTTTCTTAAGATTGTATGGTCTGATCATGCTGCATGTGTCATTCAGACATTAAAGCGCAAATGTCAGTAGGATTATGTTCGATGCAATAGTACTTGTTAAAGGAACGTGGTGTGACTTTTGATACGCAGAGGTCAGAACAATAAATTAAGATAAGAGAAGATGGAGGTGAACATAGAGAACATGAGTGTGACGTCATTAGATAATTATTGTCAAGACAACTGGTTCTAAACTCTGCGGGTAGAGCAAGCAGCGGTGATCACAGCGGGGACTCTGATTAGGAGTGCCCGACATGTACCCCGCTAGACGATATCGCACCAGTAAACATCTCACTGAAGTGATTTTGTTTAGAGCCATTTGTCATGACAACATGCTTATATGACGACACCACTTCGGTACTCTATAGCCACCAATCCCAGGCTTGGGACGAAACCTGGTGATTAATGATAATACATACCTTGTGTGTTTATATTGTGTGTTTGTACACATACAGGAGTGGTGTGTGTAGATATGCATCTGAATGGATATTCATTATGTAAAGTGAAGGAGGGGGATGGACTAGAACTCACCAACGATCACGGTTACTGCAAGCAAAATTGCCAAAATATCACACCGTAAGACTAGAAGAAAGGTGGTACCATTGCCAACACTCTTATTCAAAGTGAAAAATGACATAAATAAGGTGAATATTAAAGGAAACATGGGACCAAATGTGCAAACGGATAAGCAAACTAAGTTCAATAGATAATGAATTAATGCAAAGATAAGTCAAACAACCAATGTATTAAAGCTGCCGTTCATGAGCACAATTAATGGTAAGAATGAACAATTACTTAGCAGGATTATCGCAAATATAGCCAGCCTCCTCTCCCACCGCGGTTCGATAACATTTCCGGTTGCCATGGTAAAAGGGGACGCGTTTCGGTGAGCAATTAAATCACCCCGACAGTGTAATGCTACAAGAACAATGCCATGGAGACCTAGAACCCATGCATGTGAATATCGAGGCCACCCCGTACGACACTATCCAATTGTACGACTCTGCGACCGGTTGAATGGCAGGATCCGTTCTTGCTGGATTTATGCAAGAGGATGACGTCACATTTCCAGTCGTAGGCCTTCACAACTGCAGAATCGTGGTAACATCGTGGCGTCTGCGGTGGTCTTTAGGGATGGGAAGAAATGACACACATCCGATATGAGCAACACAATTAGGAAGCTCATTGTCGCGGGCCAATTGAATTGCCTAAATAATTGAAATTTTCATTCGCACACAAACACACAAACACACACACACATACACACATAAACATACACACACATAAACACGCACAGGTACATTTGACAATGTTTGAAGATACCGCTTACTTCCCTTCTCGACACCACACACAAACACACCCAACAAACACACATACACACACACACATATTTGACAATGTTTGAAGATACCGCTTGCTTCCCTTTTCGACACCACACACAAACACACAAACACACACACACATACATTTCACAATGTTTGAAATTACCGCTTACTTCCCTTTTCGACACCACACACAAACGCACAAACGCACACACACACACACATAAACACACACACATACACACGCACACACACACACACACACACATACACACACACACACACATATATATATTTGACAATGTTTGAAGATACCGCTTACTTCCCCTCTCGGTACCACGGGCACGTAACTATGTAATAAGTCAATAGGCGTTTCCTGCTCTGGTAATGAGGTGGTTAAAGCCAACTTTCCCTAGCGTTGCCTAGCAACGAGGCTGTTTCGGCAGAAGGTGCGGGGAATGTTTTACCTTTGGCATATTCTATTTTCTCTCTTAACTATTTGGTTGTCACATGTATTTTTTTTTTTGGAATAATGGATAAGGGACGTGACGGAAGAGTAACACTAAGTGAAAAGGTTGAGAGGAAGAATTATGCAGCATAATTGATTCAAAGCTATATAATGATTCCATACTTTGAATAAAATAAGCCTTAAAAGTATTCTGATAAAGGCAAGAGACAGATGTATAACTAATCTGGAGAGCAAACTATGATGAGGAATGATGTGGTATTCGTATATGATTCAACCTGTACTCTTTTCTTTCCACTGATCTACAGTTGATTATACACCAGATTAAAAGTGGGTCGTAACTCGAAGAAAGAGAATGGTTGAAGAAAGAAAACGCGCAGCTAAGATTTGATGACAAATAATCCGTTAGTCTAAGTTAGACCTAACACGGGGCGATGTCAATACGAATCACGTGACTGGACAAAGAATGCATTGAAGAAAAACTAAACTCAAGGCGTCCTCCTTGCATCTTGTTAAACAGGTCAAGTATTTCAGGTGACCGCTATTGCCTCTTTAATGACTGAAGAAGGATTCAATAAACTCTAATCTTCTCTGGGCTCCCCAAGCCACAATATGATAATCACTGTTATCATTGTTTTGGTTTTATTTAGCCTGTTCCTTAATAAACTCTCTTTTAAGATCCTTGCCTTCATCATCACCTTCATGACCTTGTTAAATTGTTCTTTGATGTTTCAATATTCCCATATTTGTGAGTAGCATACTCAGTGTTCTCTATGTATAGAAGAAAATATTATTTTTTTTCACAATGCTCAATGAAATCATATCTTATTTTCGCTTTAAAGGAAAGAAATACGGCGATATTGATTTGTTTAATCGCCGTATAGAATATGTGTACATAAACATTGCAGAAATACGACAGTGACTGCAAACGGTAAAAAAAAAAATTAACATGATATTGCAGGAAACGGTTTTAGCTGGGGACAATTCCATGAATACGGTTGAAAGCAGTGTACCTTTACTAGGGATCCCGACGTGTTTTGGCAAGTTTTTACGTTTTATGGGCAATTGTTCAAGTTATCCCCGAAATCTATTGGGGTGGGGTGCCAGAAAGTGTTTGTCTCAGAGAGATGGGGTGAGAGGATAGGTTTCGGTACCCACGCAGGGAAATAATCTTCATCGTGAATGGAGACAGTGAGGTATAAAACATTTTTGTTTGATGTTGTGTGTTGATGTGTGTGTGTGTGTGTGGGGGGGGGGGTGCCTGTGGGCGTCAAACTCAAAGCAAATAAGTACATCAATTGCATTCAATTGTCTACCATAATCGGAATATAAATAAAGATATATTCAAGTTAACACGCACACGATGTTTTTCTAGCAATATGCTTTCAAAAAAGCGTGTGCATATGTGTGTTTGTGTGTGTGCTGTGAGACTATGTGTGTGTTTTTGTTTTACTTTGGAATGATTTGTATATCATTGAGTATGCAAATTTGAATTCATTGATGATTGTATTTGATTTCCATTGCTTTTGTATACTTAAAGTGAAGGTTATGATTTATGTAATAATTGCGTTTGATTGAAATCAAAATAACGAAAAGAAAAAAAATGTGAGGGAGAGGGCGGCGGTGGCGGTGGGGGTAGAATGCATTATAAAAACTTACACACTAATGTGGTATGATATAGCCAGTGATTGATTCATTCAGATATACAGACGTTCAGTTGTGGTCAGTGTATTATGCTTCAAATCATTTTATTTGTGAAATTTATATCATTTACGGGCATTTGTAAAATTGTGTTGAGTACATGTCTGACAAGGTTTGATTTCTGACGATGATGATATTGAAACAACAACGACAACAGAGCTGGGAGGCTTTGAATTGGGTTCTCTCAGTGTAACCATGGTAACATCAGACGTGTTATCCGTTTGATACTGTTGTATGTAATACTGTACATGTATACGACTTGGCATTTGTCACATACATACATACTATGTGTCCATGTGGCCGGACTCTATCGATTGTCTATCAGCCTATGGGGGCTTGCAGACGCGTGGGAGAAGGTCCTCACATGGTTTTTGAAATATGCTCTGTGCAGTGTGTGTACGTTACTGGTAGCAAACTACACGCATGGCCTATAAACAGTTAAATATGATGAACAGCGACTGACTCGATTAACGTGTCCTGCCTTTTTATTAGCATGGTTTGGCTGGTGAACATACTCTATACCCAATTGAAAATAAAAAAAGGTATGTGGGTTCAATGACCTTTTGTACACCTTAACTATCTGAATACCATCGGTATGAAGATGTTTATTAAAACCAATGAGGCTTTCAAGCACTGTAAGTTAGGGGTTAAAGGAAAAGTATAACCCGAAATTTAGTTTGTTTCAATAAAAGAAGACACATAGAAAGTATTAGTGAACCCTTGACGGAAATCCGTCAAAGGATAAGAAAGTTATGATATTTCAAAAATTTTGATTTTGTGACGTCACTCAAGAGGTGCCCGTCCAAGATGTTGTGTACAGTCATATTTTGAAAATGTAAATTTTCTCAAAATGATACATGCATTCTATTACTTGTGCGTTTGATACATCATTAGAAATACGTTTTACACACATACCTTCATGAAAAAAGAAATATTCCGTCGTCAAATACAGAAACAGAGCAGTTAATGGAATAATATTGCACACAACATATGGGAGAGCACCTCGCACCTCACACAAATTTAAATTTAAGAAGATCATAACTTTGTTATCCTTTGCCGGATTTTCGTGAAACCTTCACTGATATGTTTCTTCAATGTTTTTGCTTTTATTGAAACCAACTTATCTTCAGGGTGAACTATCCCTTTAAGGATAGCAGTATGAGGGGTCAAGTTTACGAGACGTGTAATAATTTCCACTTATTTCGATTTATTGTGCTGAATGGGTATGATGAATATAAGAAGTCGTCGGCGAGAGTGTATATGAGGTGGGTGCCCCCCCCCCCTTCCTATGGTACGGTCTTAAAAAACTAATGTATGGAAATCACAGTTTACAGCTTACTAACATTACTGTCGTCATTCACTAAGAAGGTATCGTGTAAGATCACAAGTTTATTTAAATCACACACACACAACAGTTACGAAGAAAGATGTTTAAAAGTACTTAAATACGTAGCGACGTGTACATCATCGAGTGTGATTGAGAAACGCACCTTTAATCACCAATCAACAGCAACAACAACAACGATAAGAATAGTTTTACTTTCTGAGTTGAGCTGACAGAAGGTACACACCCACTGAAAACCTCCTGGATTTCTTCGTTAATTTCTGCAAGAATTTCAGAAGAGACTGCTATCAACATGCGGCTAAATGCTTACTAACTTGTGAAGCAGCCAGAGGTGTAAATCTTCAGCAACAGTGAGTTGTAAGTTTGGAGAAATTTAATTATTGTATTTCGTTTCTACCATTTATTTTTATCACCACTGTTAAAGGTGATATTCATAGGAAATAAAATCAAATAAATATAGTTTATTTTATAATTGAATGACTTATTAAAGCAATTTATGCAGCTAAACATGCCATGAAAATGTTCAGTTTTGTGTTTAATGAAAGTAAAATTTTACTAAATTGACTCTCTTCCTGACCTACGAAATCGCCTCAGGGAAAGTGGCGTTGTGTGTACGTCACAGCCGGGATACGCTTCACAATGACCGTTGTGTATCACACCTGTTAATCCACTAGCAACTGCCATCACAGTTTCATTAACAATGCATAATGCTTCTGGCGGAAAAGAAGCTGCGGATTGGCATGTTTGATGCACAATAACGCCTCCCTTTTCTTACGTCAGACCTAAAGGCCGTTTCTGATGACAGTAGGGCAAATTTGTCCCCGAGAATACGGTGATTGTTTTCACCCTAATTTCACTTTTTGGAAAATGATATATTGTTTGAATGTCATCCGAGCTCATTGTATGGCTTATAAGCTTTCTGTAGATGAACATCTTCATATTTTTGGATTTTCTATGAATATCACTTTTAAGGCTTTCACTTTAGCCCCAGTGACTCGTTTTCATATCATGTTCATATTGATTCTGCCCGTTAGCCCAGACTGCAGCTCATGACTATAGCTCATTGTCACCTTCTTTGATGTGCATTGAGCGTGAAGTGACCATTGGATAGACCATTTTCGTCATGTATTCACTTTTCCCCTCATAGACCGGTTCACTAATGTCAAATTTATGGATGTTTCTTCCCTTGGGGACTAGTAACGAGTTATTCCATTAACATGTACCTAACAATGGTATTTCAGTACTTGGAATCCACCTTGCATACATTAGTTGTTGTTATGTCAGGCTAACATCGGGCAAGCTTTCCGGTTGTCAGGGGTAACCTTTGTTAAACTGGTATGCATAAAATTTGAATATGTTAGTAAACCGGTCTATTGCGGAGTAAGCATTTTTACATCCACCTGTATGTTGGTCATTTTCAATAGACCATTTTCGTTATGTATGCAAATTTTATTCACGTCGTTCAAACGATACGTTACTAATGAAATCCCAAAGCTTGTCCGAGGTTTGCCCGCGTAGCAACAACTAATAGATCTAAAGTGCGTTCCACCCATTCAAAATGAATCACGAAATACAGGTGGATGTAATGACGCGAACGTCACCAGGCAGTTAGAGTGAAAGTTGTGAATACATTACTAACATTTCTTATTGGTGGAACGCACACTCATTTTTTTAGTTGTCGCTACTTGACAAAAATCCTCTAACAAGCTTTGGGGTTGCCAATAGAAACGTATTGTGTGAACGGCGTGCATAAAATTTGAAGAAAAAACAACAACACGAAAATGGTCTATTGCCAGCTCTGGAACTTTAAATTATTTTCCAATCCCTGCGTGTGTGTGTGTGTGCACGTCGAATGAGGGGGGTGGGGTGGAGGTGGGGGTAGGGATTGCGGGGGTCAATAGCTGACAGTGGTTTACGTGGTTAATCTACTACATTTATTGTGGTAACAGATTTAGTTAATCCCTGCCTTAACCCATACATGTAATGTCCCTCCAATATCTTCATAATAACGGAGCTTGTGACATAATGAGGGGTTAAAGGGAGAGCCCACCCTGAAATTAAGTTGATTCAGTGAAAGCATACACATGAAAGAAAAACATAAGTGAAGCTTTGATGAAAATCTGTCAAAGGATAAGAAAGTTGTGATATTTAAAATTTTGATTTTGTGACGTCACGTGCTAGATGTGCTCTCCTTCATGTTGTGTACATTTGTTTTTCTCGAAAATGTGAATTTTTTCCTAAAACATGTACCCTTTTACTTGTGCATTTGATGCATCATTAGAAAAACGTTTTACACATAAACCTTTAAAAAAATATTCCGTTGTCCAAAACAGAAAGAGCAATATATATCATTATACTACACACAACATATGGGAGAGCACCTCGCACGTGACGTCACAAAATTGAAATGCCAAAATCTAATAACTCTCTAATTCTTTGACGGATTTTCGTCAAACCTTCACTAATATGTTTCTTTCATGTTTCAGCTGTTATTGAAACCAACTCATCTTCAGGGTGAATTATCCCTTTAAACACGACGAGGGGACAGATGTTTTTCAAACTTGGCAAGTCACAAATCATTATGCCTGGAACAGTGGTAGCTTATTTACCGACAAACGTGCCAAGCTTTCTAATGGCCATGGTGGGTACCGATTACAAACAGTGTTTTCATGAGTCATGAATAGATACCAACACTGGAGACAAAATCTACATAATGTCCATAATAGACAATGAAACGG
The DNA here is from genome assembly GCA_963669155.1 of Arbacia lixula. Classification (NCBI taxonomy): domain Eukaryota; kingdom Metazoa; phylum Echinodermata; class Echinoidea; order Arbacioida; family Arbaciidae; genus Arbacia; species Arbacia lixula. Next base: position 10,507,051 of record OZ022594.1, read on the forward strand.
GTAATTTGAATTATAGAGGTAAAAATATACTGTTACACCAACCAAGGCGCTTGGAACCATATCACAGATTATACTATCGGGATCAAGCTTTGCGACTTTTCGGAAATTATTACTTTCTTTTTGAAATGCTCGTATTCCAAACAACCGCGCATCTTATAATCATTCTGATATTTTTGAGAAAGTTAGATATTTTAAATCAAATTTACAAACTCATGAAATGACGATATTAAAAGGACTAGGGATGATTTGAAACCTGTATTCACAATAGGACATTAAAGGAGGCTATATGTAAACGACTAGACGTAGTTGTACTTAAGAAACGGTGTGAAAAAATGACAAAAATAAGCCGTTTTGGTAATATATTCACCAAAATGAACCGTTGTATGTAATATATTCACAATTTTACCTCCAGTACATAATAACGCGTTATAGCATTCGTATGTTATTCGTGATTCACTTTTAATGGGTGGAACGCACTCTGAATCTATAGTGCCATTCTCATTGGGCTTAAAAAATCGAGAAGTTAGAAAAATTTCGAAGTTAGGGTGAAAGCTGCCTAGCAACCGTACCAAAAGCCGAATGGTCTTATTGTCCCGGTCCCCTAACTTCTCGATTTTTCTAACTTCTCGATTTCTTAAAGCCCAATGAGAATGACACTTATCGTTCATATATGTCGTTGCTAGTCGGACAAACCTCGGACAAACCAGGGATATGTTATGGAAGGATATGAAACAACATTCTTTCTTTGAGCCCATGCGTGGCACCGCCGAAAAATTGCGTGGTCTCAGCATGTGCTTTTCACGTGTTTTAACAATAACGAACACGATTGCGTAGCAACGGTTTCTCAGAGAGAACAAAAGAAATGTAGAGTCTTATTTCGCTTGTCCACTTCTGTTGGATTGCATCAATACTTTTGTGAGGAAAAGCGATATCAGCGAACAAAAATAAACAGTTTTTTAAAGTAAAATATCTCATTTGCACGCAAATTCACGCAAACTCTGTTTATGAAAATAAGCAGCTTAATATATGATTTTGATAATGATTGAATCCGACATTTCCGGAAATCTCCGGAAAGTGAAGAAATTTGTTAATTATGCAAGTAAGAATATTATCTTATATCTCCGTTTGTGCATCATTCAACAATCATTTAGAAGAAAAACGAATACAGGATCTTTAGAGGTGTTGCCCCTTAACTTTCTTGAAAATTACAAAAAAATGTGATAAGAAACACAGCTTCGAGAAACAAAACAGGCAATTAAAGATACTGCTTTCCAAGTTGACGATAGCAAAATGACGGTGCCGCGCATGGGACTTCAAAGCATTGCAGTGATTGTGGAATGCTTTTGACATTCATTAGCACGCTTTAGTATCCATACAGATGTTTGAATATATTATGGTTGAGTTGTCCCTCCTTCCTAACACATCCCTGGACAAACTGTGGAGTTACCATTAGTAACGCATTGTTTGAACGACGTGAATAACATCTACGTACATAACGAAAGTTGCGTTACACACAATGAATAACACATCAAACAAAGGAGAGTTTAATTCAATTATGTCATTTTCAGTAATTGATTTTACCAGGAAGGTGTTTAGAACTGGAGTCGGCAGAAAGAATAAATTATTCCTACACCAGACGCGTTCATTGATAGCACAATAGAATATTTGACGCATTTGGTTCTTTGATCCAGTGACGACCGCCGCCAAATATGCAAGACAGTTTTTGATGCATTTAGAGAAATACATATTCCGTATGCGCAGAAGATTTGAGAACCACTTCATGAACTGAAGTGCATGTGCAGTAGTAGTACATCTTATAATGATACGATTCTGTGATTTTCAGATTTTATTGTTGCTTCGTTTTTGTGATAAAAGGAGAATACTGTAAAAAAAAAATATGTCATAGAAATGCTTCCATATCGCACATTGGGCAATTTCCTTGATGATATCTAGTAAACCGTTTATTGAGTGTTTCACCTTCCATGGAAACAACCTCAATGTCGTGTCCGGAGGTGTCCGAAAAAGTTACGGATCAAATTCTTTCTACAAAAATTTCCCTTCGCTCACCCCAAAACTAATTCACAATGTGTGTAAAAAGATCAGCTATGAGCTCCCAGCGAATGCTGAACGGTTGACATATTTTTCAAAACAAGTTCTTTTGTTATTCATAGGAGGCACTGCCTAATTAGAAATACAGCGAATTGTTCAAAACACCTGAATGTCTTGGAATTTTTATGAGGCGGCGGTCATCATAGATCAAAGGAAGTCTATCCGAGCGCAGTCCATCCCTGATAGGTTCATGACTTTACACAGTTCAACAATCATATTTGCAAACATATTTCCCACAATACGCGAATAACATCAAGAAAATAAAAGTTTGACACTATGAACATTTCAAAGGGTCCCTTTGAAATGTTGTCCGCGTAACAAAAGACCATGTTCATAATGTGCGTTCAATATGTCGTGATAGAAATATATAGGAGTGAAACATTCAGTAGTGTTTTTTCAGGTATTATGATCTTAAATTTCCCTTTGACCCTTTTTGTACTAAATAAACTGCTACTCAATGGTATATGTGTGTATGACTTGTGGAAAAATGCAGTAATGGCACATAAAGAGTTAAATAGCTCAATGACGAAACACTCGCAGTGCAATTTTTATGTATTAGAGGCTTATGCAATCCATCATCATGGTATACGTGCTTTGCATTGAGGTGGGATGACACATACCGTAACTTGGAATACCATTCAGTTTTTCAAATACCATGTCTGACATTTTTTTTTTATTCAGCTGCAGTCGGCTGATATGACGGGAGATATCATACTGTGGATTAAATAAGCCAACGGGTACCATGGTTACTAGTGCTTCTCATCGTGTGTAACGCAGTCTGCTGAATTACTGTGGGGTTTGATGGTATGTTTTAACTTACGCATCATTATATCGTATGTTAACGCTCTCATGTTGAATCTGGATGGTGGAATGCACTGTAAATCCATTTGTTGCTAGTCAGACAAAAGTCGGGCAAGCTTTGGAGTTATCATTAATAACGAGGTGTTTGAATTACATGCATTGAACTTGCGTCTGTCTTAGTGTTGAATTGTGTTATCTTAGTGCCCTATTTAACACCACAAGGGTTGGATCTAACACTTTGGTGTTTAAGTCTTTATCATTGCCTCTCCAATGTGCTTCTCAAGCGTTAGCAAGCATTAACCAACGCATATATGAAAGGTTTCTGTAAAGGAAACCATATGTAAGTCAATAATCATGGATAATTATGTTACGTTATTAACCCTTTTCACGGTGTTGGTATAATGTTGAACGCATAATCATTTCAAAGGTAAATTCAATTGCGCCATATCAGATAGCACCCGTGAGGGCAATTAGTCCGCGCCATGTATAGATCCGTTTGACTAATGTACACAGTATGCGTGGTTATGCTGCTCAGCTTTCTCAATCTCAAGTCTGAAAAAGGACAGGTGTAATCATAATTGTTCACACAAGATACAATGTTATTTCTGTCGCAGGTGAATGTAAATATATCAAGGGGAAGTGGCGTATATGGACCTTGCGTACTAGGTAATACTATCATAATTATTGCCCAATCAAGGGCTACCCTGGTAACCTAGTATGTGAAAGACCATTTTCATTATGTTTGCAAATAGACCGTTTTCGAAATGTATTCTAAACTTTTCCCCTAACTGCGTAATAACCGTTATTGCATTCACATGTATCCAAACACTCAGATTCAATGGATGGAATGCACTTTGAATCTATTAGTTGTTGCTACTTGGAAAAACCTTGGAAAAACTTTGGGATTCCATTAGTAACGTATTGTTTGAACGACGTGAATAAAATTTGCGTACATAACGAAAATGGTATATTGTGTACGCTTGTTTCAAACAATGTTACTAATGATATCCCCAAAGATTGTCGAGTAGCAGCAACTGATGGATTCACCCACATTCCACCCATTGAAACTGAATCACTAGATACAGGTGATTGTATCATTGCGTTACTATGAACTAGGGTAAAAGTTATGAATAATTGAGAGTGGCTTATTGAATGAAATGAAAATATCATGATAGCAGTTTTTCTCTTAGCATTTCTGCTCTCACTAGGGAATGCCTGTGTGCATGGCGTATTTGCCTACTTATTGCAGTAGCTCTTCCATTCATAAAAATATTCTTGGGACACTATTATCATCCTAGACTCAGATCAGTTCATATTTGATTTGAACCTTTAAATAAAATCATTCTTTTACTAAATGTCACCGCATATCACGTTAAACTCTTTCCGGGAATGTCCGCGGCAGTAAAGCGAACGTAATGATCCTCGATTGACTTGTGAAAGGTCAGCCAAGCTGATTGTGTGTGTCTCCTTACATTAACCCTTTGTGTGCCAGATAAACTACAGCTCTATGGGATTTGTGTGAATTGATTGAGGAAAAAAGGTTCCATGTGACACACAAAGAGTGAACCATGTAGGCACCACAATGTACCAAGCGCAATGAGTTGTTACACCAGGGATGTGTTATGGAAGGATATGAAACAACTTTCTTTCTTTGAACCCATGCGTGGCACCGCCGTAGAAAAAATGTCTTCTCAGCATGTGCTTTTCAGGTGTTTTAATAATAACGAAGAGGATTGCGTAGCAACGGTTTCTCAGAGAGAACAAAAGAAATGTAGAAGCTTATTTCGCTTGTCCAGTTCTGTTGGATTGCATCAATACTTTTGCGAGGAAAAGAGATATCAGCGAAAAAAAATAACATTTTTTTCTACTAAAATATCTCAGTTGCACGCAAATGCACGCAAACTCTGTTAATGAAAATAAACAGCTTGAGATATAATTTTGATAATGATTCAATCCCACATTTGCGGAAATCTGCGGAAATTGAAGACATTTGTTAATTGTGAAGGTAAGAATATTATCTTTTACCTGTTTGTTTGAATATATTATGCTCGAGTTGCTTCTCCTTCCTAACACATCCCTGGTTACACATTCTGCGCTCGCCGCTCGCATGGCGTCAAGAGGAGTAAGTTGTGTTTGGAGCCAAGAGCTTTACCCTCTGTTGTTCCCATGGTTACAGAGCAATATCCTTTTCAGGATTTGAAAACTATTTTTAAACTTAGACATTGCTTTGAATAGCACCATTGCGACGTATAAATCGTGCTATCTGTAACCCTTTCGACGTCCATATGATTATATAGAAGCATCAACACTTCATATGATTATATAGAAGCACCAGCACTGCTGGTGTGCAAGTAGTCCAGCGAAACTTTGACAACAATGGTGTTAGTTTTAACCTGTTTTGGTCTTACAAGGGCATTGGATAATCTGGTGCACCTTGTTATTTTAACCCCGTTTTTGTATGGGAAATGATCGCATGAGGAATGAAAAAAAAACACACCTAAAAATATCCCTGGGATGAGGCGAATAAGCAATGATGATGAACGTGAAATACGAATGTGGCACTCACATCGTGCACGGAGCATGCAGAGTACATACGAGTTGTGATATGGGACGAAGCAATACGCCGGATATGATTAATAAGGGACGATTAGAGTAAAGAAGGGTGATTAGCCATGGGCTGAGGACACGGAACCAGAACGGGGAAGAGGCAGGGGCGGAGAGAGAAAGATATGTGTGAAATAAAGAACGGGAGAGAGAGAGAGAGAGAGAGAGAGAGAGAGAGAGAGAATGAGAGAGAGAGAGAGAGAGAGAGAGAGAGAGAATGAGAGGGAGAGAGAGAGAGAGAGAGAGAGAGAAAGAGAGAGAGAGAACATGAGAGCGAAATATATATAAACACTATGTACCATACACATGATACATATGAAGAAACAGAGATTGATAGGTATGAGAGGACGGACAGAAATAACGCGGCAGACAGGCAGAGACATAATACGTGTGTGTAAACGGAGGGAGAGAGAGAGAGAGAGAGGGGGGAGAGAGAGAAAGAGAGAGAGAGAGAGAGAGAAAGAAAGAGGGAGAGAGAGAGAGAAAGAGAGATACAGAAAAGAAGAAGGTGATGAGGTATGGAAGAGACTGATACAGAGACAGTATTCAATATTGTGCTCACTGGAACTATATCAATACACGAAACGAAGTGTGTTCATCGAGTCGTGCCCCTATTCGAATTCTGTATATGATATGCTGACAAAATGTTGAAATTAATAGTATAGATGAAAGAGGCAAAGACAATCATGACAGTGATGTACAGCTGTCGACACAAGCTTTCATTAACAACAGAGGGTATCGAGTCTGTTCAATGACCCTCATCAAAGAACCTTAACCTTAACTATATAAATAATATTTCATTGTCACATATTTTTTTGTTATATAGTATGGCTCTATTGAAGTGATTCCATAGAGCTCTCCAGTCAAATGTTTTCTCAACGTATCTTAAATTCACGACGAACTAATAGAAAAGGTGCTCCGTTGTTACTAGTAGGGGTTAGTTTTTGCCACTTTGCCATGATCTAGCATCCCAATAATCAGAAATGGGCGCTTTTACATCCGAACCGGAGGGGGGGGGGGGGGGGGGGACTTCGTCCCTTCTCTGCTGTGCTTAAGAGAGGTATACTTCCTCTTTTCTTAAATATGTATCCAAGTCAAAGGGCCGGCGCAATGTTATTGATGCAAAGAATCACCCGCGTTAAATGCATACAACTTGTCCATCTTCAAATAATAATAACCTGGGGCCATACTCATGAAACCTTACTAGCCTAGTTAGTTAGTAACATGCATTTAGCTGAATGCATCTGAGCAACAAACTAGGATTATTTAGGATTCATGAATATGGCCCCTGAGCGTTTAGGTTTTCACAGCTCAGTTTGACTTTTCGATGAGGCATACATGTGACTGGTTCCATACATTTTGAAGCCATGACTCGTAGGACATGTAGAATACTTGTTGACAAATGTTTAGACCACATCGCAAATGGGATCCGGGAAGTAGGGTGTATAGCTGTGTTCCGCCTCCTAATGAAACGCTTCTTGTTGACGCCCAATCAGCAGTGATGATGGCCCAGGAGGTCAGGCTATAGGTGACTGACTGCACAAGGGTGGTTAGCTGGTTAGGTAGTTTCCCCCGAGATGGTCCCGGTGATTCCACTCTCGAGTCTCAACTCGTCTGTCCTGGGAGGATACGGGCAGGGCAATGTTCGAGGTTGGGGAAAGTAATAAGAGGCTTCTCCAGCCCCCCCCCCCCCCAAAAAAAAAAAAAAAAAAAAAAAAAAAAAAAAAAAAAAACATAACACCAAACATCTTCCCCACCAGAGAGTATGTGCAAGAGCGTGCTGCGTGACGTGGGGGAGGAGGGTGTGTGTGTGTGTGTGTGGGGGGGGGGGGTGGCTAGAAGAAACAGACAGGGTGATCATGGCTTTTTCTAGGGGTGTTCGTGATGTTACGATTATATGAACTGGTATAAGGGGAGTTGAATAGTACCTTCATGTACAAGGTGCATCTAAAACGGCGGATAGGCATACGAAAGACTATCGTCTAATAAGTTAACGTTTCAATTTCTATCACACTGCATTAATCTTTCACATGCGATTATCGCATTTCAGCATCAGCAATAAGTAAGATCGATATTGTATATGTCTGCAAAGCGATGAGTCAAACACATTGTGAACACGCCTCTCCATTGAGGCAGGGATCCCTATTCATGCCCGCATTATGTCCAGGGTCAACCGCATTCTCGTTACAGAATTATTAAGAAAATTAACAGTACCGGATTATAATCCTGGCCTCGTTCCATGAACAGCCAGTCATTCAGGTCTTAATGTTCGCCTCATTTCTGCCCCCACCCCCACCGCGCACGCCATTCACTGTACAAAACTAAACGCTCCAAGATATTCACCGCTGGTCAGGAGAGTTTCATGGTCATACACGAGATGGAAGATTAAAACAATAGGTTGGGAGCTGTTATTCCAGATCCGGAAAGGTGCCAGGATTGAGGTATTTGTCATAGAGATCGCCCCCCTTGCCACGTCTTGATTGGTTGCAGCTTGTCTAGCTTGTTAGAGGCTAACGAGCAAATTGAGGAAATTGTTCAAACTGTTGTAAATTGGATATGAGGCAGGGCAGGTACATCCTGAGAAAATAGGTTTAGGTGTGGTCATGGTAGAGGCTGCGCATTACCACGGTGTGCATTCATGAGCTACCATCACCACCCTCCTCTCTTCTTCTCCCATCTCCCTCCCTGTCTCTTTTTATACTAACGCACATGTCTCTGTCTTTCTTTCTTTCTCTCTCTCTCTCTCTCTTTATGGCTCCTTATTCTCTCTTACTTTTTCTCTCATTCTTTCTTTCTCTTCGCACCGAATTTGTCGAACAAGTTCTTCCCCCTAGTGAGATGAATATAGCTAATTCTTAAATCAATAATCATCAAGGGAGTGATTTATGTCTTGAGGGCAGGATCAAGTGGAAGATGAAGGGAAGACGTGCAACAGTAGCTCTCGACAGCCTTGCGATCTAACAAGTCAAGAACTAAAGCAAGAAAGTAAAGCAAGAACTAATTTGAAATCATTTGATCTTGAAGGAAAGAACGTGACCAGATTAAAAAGTCGAACGGGAACGCCTTCGACCTTCATTGTCAAGTTCAAAACGCTTCATCCTAGTTTTGATGACATGATTAATGAGCTAAGATTAGGTTCGCGAGGGTGACGTACACAATGCACGTTTCATGTTTGGAGGCATTCTTGATTGTTCCTCATATATCACGCTCAAAGATACCTTGTCCTCTCTTTATTCTTGCTTCCTTTGCACCTTCCTTCAATTTAACTCAACGTGTTCAATGGGAAGTAGGATTATTCTTATTGTAAGTTTGTTTTCCTACGAGTATGATATACGAGTAACTGTGTCTTAACCCTAGTACCACCCATTGTGATTCCTATGTCAATTGCAGTGTATCGTATTAATTATGTGAATGAGAGAGTAAATGAGAGTTACCATAGTTACTTTTCTAAAAGCCAGCGCGCCAACTCAAGTCAAGCGAAGCCTTAACATTCGCAGTATAATTATGGATCCGTTTTCAGTCGAACTATTAGGAATTCTCCACATGTAGCATATATCTAGTATCATATGACTGTACGTATAGTCGTAGTACACGGTATTACATTAACTATGTGGGTGGCTAAAGATGGAGAACGAAATTCCCTAAAATAGGCTACGATCCTCATGGTTTTATCTTTCGAGGTGATGTGCTACAGGCAAGTTTTTCAGGCCATAAATCCTCGTACTACGTGCTTACTCGTTAAACAGCTACAGTTCAGCTTGACCCAAATATCATATCACATATTGATATCGCATCATTGTATAGTAAATTACATGTAATATTTGCCCTGTGATGTGTAATGTGAAATATAATGGTATCAATTTTTATCTTTTGCAAATATGTTGTATTCGTCTATCTAATTAGTGTCATTTCAACATGGAAGCCATTTCATTAAAATAACTACTCTACCAAGGAGTCCTGCACAGTTGAAAATAAGAATATATTACTCGACGTGTAAAAATGAACATTTTGCAACCATCGCTTCCTGTCACCCTTCATGTTTTGACAATGCAAACCCTGTACTGCCTGGGTAGCTTCTCAAAGAATAATCCCTCCTTGGCCTTTCTCGATCTTAAAATAAGCCGACCTCAATGAAACATGCCTGAAGATCACTAACGTGTGATCCTCCTGAGACATGTTAGATAATTATATCATCTTTTTTTATTTGCCCTTCACCTTACGTCAGGGACACCGTAGCTGAGTGTATGTGGGCAAGGAGTGGTGGGGGTGAAGGGGGTGGGGGGGGGTGGGGAGAAAGGGTTCGGCACTGGATCTACATAGCACAAATCAACGGTGATTGGGTTTTTCAACTGCTAGTCGGCAACTTCAGAATCGAATCTTTTCTTTTGAAATTGATAATTTTTCCGCGTGGTAATATTACCACGCATATAGGGGACATGCTATATACTGCTTTCATTATGCTACATGTTACGATGAACATATCTACCTTAATCATTCTTAATAACCTTTTTCCTTAACCCTAAAACGGCCGGGGGGGGGGGGGGGGGGGTTGAATCAACCCCCCCCCCCCCCCTCAACGTTTCGTGCAATAATGCCGCAACGCAAGAACGACTCATCGCGACACTGCTAGACTTTATTCTTTCAAGTCTTGCGCATCTTTTGAGACCAAATTTGCGACATCCACGCATACCATTACGGAGCCACGCCCGTTTTCGTAATGCATGTCATCCCAAAACGTGCACAATTTTGCAATTTTGTGTGCATTCCCTATGGAAAAGAGTGCTCGTTCATAAAACTCATAAAAGCCTAATTATTTTTCCATTTGATAATTTTGATTGATTAATTTGATGCTAATCATGGCTGAAAAGTGGTCATTGACAATTTTCAATAAAAAAAACAAAGAAAAACAAAAGAAAAAACAAAGAAATACATAAGAAATTCCAAAAACAATAAAATACATAAAAATTAAAATGAATTTTCAAAGTTTTTTTGAAGACCAATTGTTAAACATATTATTACAGATATACAAACCAAATATTAGACTCTAAATGTTTTTACTTAGTGTTTTACATAATTGTGGGCTAAATTTGCATAATTAATTAATTAAAATTAACAATTATCAATTTTGGAAAATATAACAAAATGATCTTGTAGATTATGACACAGGTATCGTGCGTGCCAAATTTTGTCGCAATCGCGCGATCGATGGCCGAGATCTCAAGGGGGGGTTGAATCACCCCCCCCCCCCCCCCCCCCGGCCACAGAACAGTCCAAAAAGCCCGGCCTGATTAGGGTTAAAATGTAAAATTAATTAAATCAATATTGTACTTTATTTGTTAACGATATCAGTAGTACATGTGCCTTGAGGACGGGCTTCGTTTCAACTGTTCGAACCTTTCAATTGATGTTGTCCCTACTTAAAATAAACAAGCGCTAAAGTTTCTACCCTTCCATGACGGTTGATGTGTTTATTTACCCCACATACGTTTCATAAAGTGATATTCATTACAGTTTTGAACCATTTAAACAAAGTTTGTAAATGAGGTCTATTCAATCAATCATCGCGGAAATGCGTCTTCATTATCACCTCTGCACCTTGCACGTACGTCTGTTCGTTGACGTAGCCTACGCCCTAGCCGTGACCATTTTGTGCCACAATTCATTTGTGTATATGGTTTGTTTCCTGTTAGCGCAACTAATCCATACATTACAACGCGTGGATCCGTGTACCCCAGGTTTTCACTTTCTCCTTCCATTTCTTATAAACAAGTAGTTATCACGTTACATGAAAACTATTTATACACTGAACATTCATAGAAGAGTCATTCAAATGAGTTGCTACGTCTTTGGTAGGTTATGGATAGCTGTTGGTGTTGTTTACCGTAGTCATGGTAGTTATATCTGACCTATATAAGGGTGTGTGCTCCTACGTCATCGTCACTGATCATGTGATCATTTTCGTGTCATGGTTAAGTGAAAACACATTAAACATCGCACAAGAAATGCCAAAATGTATTGTTAAAACGGCTAAAATAATTACCCTTGTGACTTTCGGAAAGTGACATTTTTGCCTTTAAAATTTGCCCACTCATGCATTGGATTAATGTGATTTTCATACAAAAATTAGTCCATAAGTTGAGGAACGATCCTGACAAATTATTTTGCCCAAAACCTCTACGATAAAAAGTTGTGTTATTTTGCTTAGGGAGGGACTTACGTTTTTTTTGTGTGTTTAGATATGGATTCGAGACTGCTATAAAGCGAACAGCATCAAATGGGAAAACTCATAAGAAAGTTAAAAGTGGATGTATCATCGAATTCCTCAGTGTCATGGCGTCAAGTTGTGTAAACTGATATCGTAAAGGGCGTGAGGGGGAGAGCGCAGGCGGGTGAGGGGTACCGATAACAGCTGAGCGTTGTACGATATCCAGCCAAATGGGTCACGATATCATTGATGCATGGACCTAGCGCGACTCCATGCTCCAACACACCGTCAATGACATTTGTAACAGCTCGAACTGTTGCTTTAGAAATTACACTGGCGTATTATCTCTCCCTCTCCCAGTGTTGGTGTTATAAAGAATATCAACATATTAAATATAATACGTAAAAAGGAGCAGAGTTTACTTCCCTTTGATCTCTTTTATATCAATATTATTTATTTCCTTTCCCCTTTCTCATCATCGATCTTGCCCTTCATAGAAAGTGTTTTTAAAGTATTATGTTAATGTGTATTTTTGTACGAATCTCAACGTCAGTTAATAGCTTATCAATGCGCAATAACTTTTTTTGAATGTTCGAAATGCATAAGCAGTACTATGATAATGAATCTAGATACCTTTTCGTCCTTTTCTTGAGTGGGTCTCTCCGCACCGCTATGATTATTCATGAGCTGGTTGTTGCGTACGTACTGACTTACCTCCTTACCTGCTACCAAGATGATGATGATGGTGGTGGCATACTACGTTGAATACAGCAATAATAAATGCGCAGTGGTTGGAGAAAGGAATACGCTTGTTGTATATTTGATTTTACCGAACTTCGAAAACGTACCTACAATCCTCGTATTAACACTAAATGAGACTTTCGAGGGGATGTTTCCAATAACGACACCATAAATAACAAATAAACAGCTCTCTGCACAAATAATGATTTAAAAACGCTGAAAGCAACTTGGCAGTAGCGTGGTCGTCTCTCTTTTATGAATTCATGTTCAGGGCGTAGATGATTATTGTGCCATTTCAACGCATAATACGCATTTGTGACAAACAATGTTTTGTTATTGTATACGACAAAAGATATGGGTTGTTTTTTTCTCCTTGGGAGGTCACGAAGTAAGTTGACGATGTCACTTTTTGAAACACATATATCATAACCGTTATGCTGAGTCATAAGCGAGTCATACAGTTTTTAGGAAAATGTGTGTTTATTTACCTTTAAATGGCAAACATACTGTTCTTCTTTTGAGACTCAGTATTTCACAAATTATCAATAAGAGCTGAGGTGTAGTTGGTGTTGTGGAGAAGAAACGTGCTTTGCCTCCACACATGCTGATATATCTTATCTGATATTAAACAATCGTAGAGTCTCCTTGTTCTGGCCGTTGTAACCGCAGACTACAACTAATGATGATGGTGATAAAAATAGAACGAGTGACAAGAACATTAACCCACAAGGTATCTCCTCCTTTCCCACCCCATCCCAAACATCGTTTCCAACCTGTGCGCATAGAAGAGACCACGTGTGAGTTAAAGGGATAGTTCACACTGAAATTATTTTTGTTTCAATAGAAGCGGATACATGAAAGAAACATTAGTGAAGGTTTGATGAAAATCCGTCAAATGATAAGAAAGTTACGATCTTTAAAAGTTTTGATTTTGTGACGTCACGTGCGAGGTGCTCTCCCATATGTTGTGTATAATATTTTCGAAACAGCATTTTCTGTAAAAAAAAAAAAAAAATGCATCCTTGTACCTGTATATTTTATACATCATCAGAAATACGTTTTACACATATACCTGTATGCACAAAAATCATTCCATTGTCAAAAACCGAAAAAGAGCAATTCATGGAGTTATGTTGTACACAACATATGGGAGAGCACCTTGCACGTGACGTCACGAAATTGAAATTTCAAAATCTAATAACTTTCTAATCCTTGACCGATTTTCGTCAAACCTTCACCAATATATTTCTTTTATGTTTCTGCTTTTATTAAAACCAAGGTAATTTCAGGGTGAACTATCCCCTTAATGGCAGGTATGACAGGTGCGAACATGCTCGGGAGCATGTTGTGTTTGATCATGTGTGCATTATCGACATAGGAGTCATGCCTGCTCATCAGTCAAACACGCTAGTTATAATTCCGCCAGAATTTCGAAGTAAGCAAGGTAAATTCGTGGAGTGAGTGATTCATAAGCGCTTATCAGTGATCCTGGTGGCGTCACATTAGAAGTGTTTGGGAGGTGGTGATGGAGGTGAATAGATTCAGGTGTGTTTAGTTGGAGTGCTGAGTATATTGACCGAGAGAAATATGAAGTGCGAGAGATTATTCACAATCATGCTAGCACTAGTCTGGTTGGAGCCCCCTCCACCCCATAATTATATTGACGCACCTAATTTTTCCTCGGTCTTTGATGACGTCAGATGAAGATCATCTCCTGATGGTCACAGACCAGTCATCGTGTATCGTGATATTAGATTTGTGTGTCATTTTTATGATTAGTTATTTGTAATTCATTTAACCCTTTGTCCGCCATTGACGCATTTCCCCCAAAGTAATACACACAAATCTCATATAGCTGTATTTGATTTGGCGCACAATGAGTTAAAATCACAGCACTGATAGATTGGTTTGAGAGGTCGAAGTGAGTGACATTGAGTGACCATGGTGACTGACTAGATTAATGTGTACAAATAGAGAGAGGGAGAGAGAGAGAGAGAGAGAGAGCATCATCACCCTTCATCGTCAACGCCATATACAGTCGTCCTCAAAATTATTCATTCCGTTGTTGATATTTGTGATTTTTCATGTTTGTGATGAAATGAATGCCTTTTGTCAAGTTTCTCTATGATTTTTATGTGACCAACTAGTGACAGAATAACAGCAATGCACAATTCGAGAAAATTGACAAAATGCTTTCATTTCATCACAAACATGAACAATCACAAATATCAACATGGGTATGCCTTAAGTTGCTAAATATTTTCCCGAATCTTTATTTATGTACTTTTCCCCATTTTACATTTGAGAGAAACCCCCTTTCAATCAAGGCATTACAATGATTTATTCCCCTTTCACGTTTTATCAATGTGTTATTTTGCTAGATTAGTACATGTACATAGTGCTGCAGTATAAAATACACGTCGAGTTGTTCATAAGGTTGTTTGGTCCGTTTTCTTTCCCTTCATTTTCTCTTAGTTTGTGCCAAGTTTGGGGGATTGATTTTCACATATTACAATTAGAGATTAAACAATCAACTCGATACAATCACGACCTTTGCCAACATCACAGCCACGGCCACAACAGCTTGTAATAGAAAGCTACACTACTAATTATTCATAGATAGACATGGTAGATTCATAGGGCACTAACATATATCTCATACAATCATACTATCATACAATCATACTATGTATCACTATATTATGCTGATATGCTGCTCAAGCTTGCTCGTTTCAGTTTGCTCATGACAAGTACGTTTTTATTGGCGTCCGACACATCCGTCTAGAATACTTTTATCAGGGGTATGTTTTATAACTGGCTAAGCTTGATCATAGAAGGCTGCGAAAAAATATATCTTCTCGAATCAATCGTTCAGTAATTATCAATTGCACATAAGAATCAATAGCACATTTTGTTTTGCCTGCGATTGATTTTTATCAATATTGATCGCAAATCCCTTGTTATAAGATAGGGCCTAGCTCTGTGTTTGATAACTTGATACAAGGAAACTGTTGATATTTGTGATTTTTCATGTTTGTGATGAAATTAATGCATTTTGTCATGTTTCTCTATGTCAAGTTTCTCTATGATTCAATTCTTTTGCAGATTTATTATCAACGCTGCAAGTGAAACATACTCTACGTTGGAGATCGATGTCCGTGCCGTGACGTGGTGATATCGGCCGCCAATCATTCCAAGTGCCTTCCGAGACGCCCCGACGTAGTTCGTTCTCCCGTGTCGTCTGCTTCGTCTAATGAATCGGCCTGTGTCGGGGACACGAAGGGCCTCAGTCAACGGACGAGGAACTTGACAATGACCGACTTTTGTTGATCAGTTCCGGAGCTATGATAGTTTGACGCGGTCATTTCGTCCGTGTAGCTGTTCGCGCAAGAAAGCAATCGGAAATACCTCGTTGGTTGTGAATGAATGAGGATATAAACAAAGGAATAGAACGAGCACTTAATTGTACGCGAGGAAGCAAGCGAGAGGTGTCTAGAAAGATACATGTGGGACTACGACTAGCTGTGACTTGGAATACATATCCATCCGGGACTATCATTCCAGCAGTGAGAAGCGTGTTATGTCTTGATAAGGCATTCAACAATTGAACCGTAGACTAACTATTCATTGGAAATCTTTGTTATTTACGACAAAAGAATAACTATTTCTATAGTGTGCTCTCCAATGTGGAGTTTATAATGGAGACCTAACTACGCCTTGGATAACGGATTAACATCAATATCATCAAGTGATTATCCCTACCCGATTAGTGAACGCCACAGGAAGACTAAAGCGAATGCGTCGACGGATAAATCTCTCATGTTAATCTCTTTTGGATAAACATTACAATAACTTGTAATGTGTTGTTATGCACGTATCGAGGCTTGATATTTTCGTCACTGAAAGCTGTCGCTATTTTGTAAGTGGGAATGCTGCCTCAGCATTGGCCTCGCTTCAAGCCGTTTCGAGGTGACATCTAATCACACCTACTCCTGCGCAAAGCCTATAGGCTCTCCCAAAGGATTATAAATAGGACTAGCACATGACGAAAACCTTGATTTGTAGTTGTTTATCTTGTTATTAATTATACTTCACCTCTCTCGCGATCTCTTCAAGAAAATTTGTGTCTCCTTTTGGTGAATGGTGGCGTGATTGATTGCAGAAAGCGCGCGCGGTGAAGCCGAAGCAAGATGCAGCTTGTACCGGTGAGCCGGGTGAACTATGGGGATGGGGCAGGAGGGTATTTTCACCAGGGTGGGGGTAACTACCCGCAGCAGTGCAATGCTAATCGCATAGATCACAATCGCCCTCCCAGCTTCAACTTCAGCGCCTGGCAGAACAACCTGGAATCAATGTGGGGACGCACCAAGGACAAGTTCAATAAAGGTGGGTCCAGAAGTCTAGGATATCTGTCCTAGAGAGGGAGAGAGAGAGAGAGAGAGAGAGAAAGGGGGGGGGGGGGGGTGGGGCTGACGAGATAGAGATAGAAGAGGGAGTAGAAGAGGGGGAGAGGGAGGGGAGGAGGAATGAGAGATATGGGGAAGATGGGATGCGCCGGTTGAGCCAAATGCTAACATGCCCTCCTCTTTATTATCATTTTTTTTCAAATCAATTGTATTCAAATATTCTCAAGATATGAGCAATAACAATCTCAAGGAAGGCACAAGACAATTTGTATGCATATACGATCTTAAATCAAATTAATAACACCCCATCTGTTTGTATACATAACAAATTTTCATTTTCGGGTATAAATGTACTTTTCAATATCTTTATAATATTTAAGCAAATTCTTCAAATTAAAAAGCGATAATAGGTTATTCTTATACCTAGGGATAACGATGAAATATTTTGCATACAAAATAAAGACATTGAATTTACTATGCTCCCGTGTTAAAAACAAACAACCAGGAAATCTCTCTTATTCAATACAATATTATCGCTTCTAAGAGTTGATTTAAGTTCTTGTATAAATTTTGCTGTTACATGACACTCCCAAAATAAATGTGGAATACATGTCAGTATCTGATCGATGAATTGTAAAAAGATATTAATTTACACCAAGCAAACGAAGAAATGTAGTTTACACTGAAATTATATAAATCTGTGGAAAGGCATGATCTAATTGGAACCATGTAAATTTGTTTCCAATCAAAAGAAAAACCATCAATCATAGTGACCCATTTATCTCCACAGTATGGCGTCTTGAATAATTTACCAACAGTTAACTGGTGAATGTATTTGCATACTTTATGTACTCTTCCAAAATTGGATAATAACTTTTCTTGTGATGTCTTACTTTCAACAAAGACAGGAACATTTTGTTTCAATTCCGTCGGTATTGCACAAAGTAAAAAAAGGAAATTCTTGAAAATGACAATGAATATAAAATTTATGCTTAAATTCCTGGAGTGACAGAAATGTTCCATTTTCATTAAGTATATGACGAATAAAAATTATATTTTTTTCTATCCAACGTTTTTTAAAAACCCTTTTGATTATCTAAGCGAATATGACACTTATTCCACAAAACTTGATCTCGAACTTGCGTCTGTTAAATTTGAATGTTAATGTACACAAGAAAATATAACTTCCCGAATAAAAACATTTTTTTATATCAATATTATTATCCTCGTTATTATATGTAATATATATGTCATTTAATCAACAAGATCAATACTTTTATTGTGGGCGGTGGCGGACCCCCGCGTTGGCGCCCCCTTGAATCATACATTATAATGGCGCGTGTATAACATGTAGGCCTACTGGCCACCATCGGAACAATGGATACAGTAGAAGTGGTGTATGGTATTGTAGGCATATTCCAAAGAAACACGATTTCTTTGTGAGTGTTTAATAATGAAAAGACAGGCGCTCCGCTTGAATATGCAAAGTACGTACAAAGGCGTCATAGACACACCATGGTATTGGGTAATCATGCTGATGATGCTGTCGGTTGCTAAGCAGCATGTTATGCAGCACAGGCCTATATACTTTTGTCACGTGGTGTCGAATCATGACGTCAGCTCTCTGGTCATCTGACCGGACAGAACGAAATAAACTTTCGAATAGATTTGTTGGCAAAAGAACTGGATCTTTGTGTGCCAGACACATCATAACGTTGCTCTATAGGATTTGTGTACATCATGCATGTGGGACTATATGACAATGACATATACAACGTTTAATCGGTTTCCTCTACGAACTCGAAATATCATGGTTGGTCCGGTCAATATATAGTGCTTGTTTCCACACGTTACCATGGTTACTAGGTTCATTTAGATGACTGCATAGAAAACAGGCACATATATATTTTTAGTAGACCTGACTTTACGCTATCTGACTTCCCTGTACATATCACTACCTTCTCCTCCAAAACATCTTATATTCCTCCTTTTCTCGAAAACGAAGACGTTTTTTTTTTCTCTCGCCCGTGACAGGAAACTAGAAATTTGAATCCCCTCACCCCCGCTATAGTCCAAACCAAAAATACACTGGAAGGAAAGTCTGTTTAATCTTTGCTAAATGAGTCTCGCTTTCCCCCAGTTGCTAACATTATAACATTATGTTGCTCGTGATTACATGGAAAGGGTAACATTACAATCGTCCAATTTCCTGAAAGGAAATCAGGAATTGAGGGACTTATGTATTTGCTGTTAGTGATTCTCATAACTAGACATAAGCTGACAGGAAATCTATTATCTTATTTAAAAGAGTCAAACGATAAAGAAACTTGCTTTGCTTTACTAGCCTTCTCCTTGCTTAAGAGGAAGGTTTAATTTAGGACAACTGACAATAGATAGTTACGGAAACAAGAGAAAAGGATTGTTCTTTAAGTGTAGTTCAGTAGCAGCCTTGCATGATTAATATACGTTTTTCATCCTTACTATAAAACGAAAGATTCACTCGATAGCCAAAAGGTTCTAAACTCAATATCGACTCAATTCGCTTCAATCACTAGTCTTAAAAAGGTGATGTGATCACATTTAATTCAGAAGCGACCCCTGCCGCTAACCAGCACCTCATGCTCGCTTTTAATTAAAGCACAGAGCTCGCCAAGTTTTAGCATCTTGAAGGCAACGGGGAGAATACAGGGAAGGTTCCCAGATAAATGAAAGAAGAGTTGAACCTGTGCCAGTCATTCAGTTACTCTTGTGGGTACAATATCATTCATTCATGTCATTGAAAAGCAGCTGTGTCTACATGAAAAGCTTGTAAATAAGGCTAGATTTTTTTCACGTGTATTGTTAAAACATTGTATTCGTTTCAATGTATTTTACAATGAAATCATAAACCAGTCATGTTATGTTATACGAGTGCAGACATTTGGCCTTACGCATAATCTGTAAGGCCCACCCCCTTCTCCACCCCACTCCCACCGCCGGTCTGCAGTGAATGTACAGGGTATACCAGAAAAATACCCCCCCCCCCGCCCCCCTTACCCCCTCCGTCGCTATGGCAAATCCATATGCTATTCCTAATACAAGCAAAGCACAGACTTACGCAGCAATTATACACATGCATTTTGTCTGATTATCAGAAATAAACATACCTTTCCTATACCCACTTTAGTGATGAAAATCAGAACGAGTGGCATATTTTGTTGTATTTCTCCTTGTGTGCAAGTTATTATTGCTTCATCTGTGCGTTATTAAGACACACGAATTGAACAATAGAAGGGCCTGTAATCTAGACCTAAAACAAAGGGGCAGTGCACACCCATAACCAAGATTTGATTGTTTATTATTTCAACTACTGTATTCATACAGTAGAGAGTAGACTTTTCGGAAGAAATCTGGGAGCACAAATATCATAATGCAGCAGATAGCCCTAACTGTATCACTACTTGTCTGAGTTTAACCCTTTGTGAGCCAGATAAAATACTGCTCTATGCGATTTGTGTGTATTATTTGTGAGGAGAGTGCACACGTGGCATACAAAGGGTTAATCAACATTTCACGGAAGTTATTCTCTGATGTTGTGATGTTGGGTGTGCTCTGCTTCTTTATCAAATCAGAAACAAGAGGCCCCTGCAATCAAGCCAGTCTGCTCACTAGCAGTCTATGGAGTGACTTCGGCAGGCCAGACATCACGTGACTTCGAATTCGTTTTTGTTTTCTGGTCATTATTTCGTTATGAAATCAAATGGGTGCAGTTCACATCCCGGATTAACGAACCTCATTCGATTTTCGGATATTTTTTTTTTCACTTTTGGTTTATGTTACTTCATGTTACCCCTCCCCCTGCTTACAATGCGCAGGGTAGATCATGAATTATATACGTTTACATAATGACCATCTTATATATAGAAAGTGCGCCTGGACAATGTTTTTCTTGTAGCCTGCAACAGGTGTCACCCGTACTTTAAGTAGGTCAAGGCATATTACACATGGTGTTACCCTAAACACAGCATATGTCTGTGGTACTCATTCATGAATTGATTACGTAACATCCATTGTATAGATCTATCAAGGTATCGCTTAACTGTTGTTCAGCGTGGATATATCAATTCCAAGTAAATTAAGCACATTTAAGCAGGGTACAAATAAGATAACAATAGATTTACTTTACAATTTAAAACACCATAATTCATCTTGATATAACCACATGATTTTAATAAATGGACACACTATTCTCACACTACAATTTCTTGTATGATCAATTAGAGTAACTATGTATGTATGCGTGCATATATATAATGTCGGTACGTATGTTTACGTATGTGCTGTACATGACAGGGCTCTCGTAAAAGTATTCCAAACACTTACAAGGACGTTTATTATGCAATTACACGAGCAAGTACAAAACACACCGACTGATCTTTAATGAAAAATAAGTCAATGATTCATGGCGTTTTTATCCGTCGAAATATACGTTAGAGAGGACAGTTGGATATAAATGCATGTGCTTTAATGTAACTCAGAAAACAAGATTATGTGTAGACTAAGCAGTCTCAACTGGGGAATTAATTTGTTTGCATCGTGTCAAGTTGACCGTTCAGATAAGAGACAATCAATATAAGACGCACACATGCAATCTTCAACCTTGACCGTATAGTGACTGTGCTTGGTGCCCTCATGGGCTGGAGGGAAATAGGTCACACTAGGGGGTTACGATGACACCCCTCAACCAGTCTAAGTGACCCCCTTCTTCATTAAAGTACCACCAAAAGGTGGTAGAGAGTGGGTAATGCATGCACAGCGGCTGTACGCGTATTACCTCCCAAGCTGTGTTACTGAAAACAGCAGCGTCTGGACTTATGAGTAATGATGGAGGTACATGCATTATTATGGTCATGATAATAATGCGGCCTCGCGGAGTGGGAGGGAAGTCGGGGGGTGGGGGTGGGGGGGGAGGGCGTACATTTTATGTCCCTTAGCCGTGACTGAAAGTCTTCAAGTAGGTCATATTTTTTTGTTAGAGGGGTGCTGCTCATGCGTCGTGCTAGGAATCTTCTTCACCGTTCTTTCTCACCTGCGTCTTATGTTTGAAAGGTTGAGGTTGAAGAGGGGGACCGGCCATGGTAAACATGGTTGATAGAAGGGGGTAGATGCACCCCCTGTACTCAAGATTCAATAACGTTGTTACATAGTGTAGTTCTTTAAATCCTAATCTCGCAAGCCTTGATATGTATTGTTCATTCATGATGCCTGGGTATTGCCTTGCAATGGCATCGTATTGTGCCCACCAGTCCTGCACACGAACAGACATGGCCTACGGCAAAGAGCCGATAAAGGCTGCCCATATATTTAGTTTGTCGTGTTTGTGTTAGTATGCTTTGTAACCAAATAAACTTACCCTGTATTATTTAATTTCTAAATAAAAGCGACATTAATAAATGTATAGAAACTGTAATCCTAAAAGTACGCTTACCGTAAATCAGCATAACAACTTTGGAATGTAATGTTTTTTTTTGTTGGCCAAATTATCATAACTATCAAAATGCCTCATGCTAAAATGTCCGATATCCCTCAAAATCATCAAGAGACATTTTGTCACCCACTTCCATTTAGGATTGAATTTACCGCAACAATTTCCTTATACATGTTATTGTGAGTTACAAGTTGGGTGCGAGAAAACAAAAATTAAACAAAAAAAGTATGGATAAGTATACCTCAATTTTTCAAATAGTATCCAAGCCCCCTCCCTTTACACGTATCTAGCACGTCTTGCAGTATGACTCTGTCAACGTATTACTCCATTTGCGTATTTTTGTTCCATAAAAAGAAGGGAAAGGCCGTATTGTAATTGAAGCCCCATCTGAATAATTTGGGTAGGGTAAAATTTTGCTGCGTAGTCATCCAATGCCCTATGTTTTGTCACTGCTGTTGCTTTTCGTATTTATAAATACTGTTCTATTTTTGTGTTTCACTATCACGTAAAACTCCATACAGCCTGCCATAACTTTTCGTTCCTTTTTGCTCTCATTATATGTTTATTCAATATCATGTTTTTTATCCATTACATTGAAGTTATATTAAAAAATAGGAACTATGTTACATTTTGTTCTATATATAGGATTTTTTAAATTGAAATTGATCCATCGAGTTGGAATTATTGCCTGCGTGGATAAGTTTTAACCCCATTTTATCTTTCTTCCTCTTCGTGTTTTGTCTCTTCATTTCGTGTTTCTCTGATTACATACTCTCGTCTTCTTTCATTGTCCTTCCTCTCATTTATCTTCCTGTTTTCTTCATCTGTTCTTCGTCATCCCTTTTGCATTCTCCTTCACAGTAACTATATTGTTATTTTGTCACATTATTACTGTCTTGTTTACTGTTCCTCACCCCCTTTGCATCTCGTCGTCTTGAACGCTTGTCTTTTTCTCCGTCTTGCCTTGCTTCCTTGATCTGTTGATTGGGAAACACTTATTTGATATGAAGCAGTGCGTTGTGCAAAACTCTATTTGCATATGAATGTTTCGATGTAACCCAGGTTTATTGAGAGACGAGCAGTGTATCTACCTCTCGCTCCCTCTTTCTCTTTCTTTCTCTTTCTCTCTCTCTCTCTCTTTCTCTCTCTCTCTTCCTCCCTGTCTTTCTCTTTCTTTCTCTCTCTCTCTTCCTCCCTGTCTTTCTCTTTCTTTCTCTCTCTCTCTCTCTCCCTCTCTTTCTTTCTCCCTCTTTTTCTCTCTTCGTCTCTCTCTCATCATTTCTCTCTTTCTCTATATGTACTCTGATAGCTGACAAATAATATTTAAACATAGTTTTGAACACGTACACAATCGCTTTTCATTAGAGCGATATTGTTGGTAATCGAATTTGATGCTATTGTTTGGGTGTTGGAATACTTTGAAATAGAGCAAAAGTTTATTCGACAAATAGGGAGCCAAACAACACCACTTTAAACTATCTCTTCTTCATTACTCTCTTCTTCTCTTTCTTGATTTTTGTGTCACAAATTTGTCTCTTCCTTCCATCTTTCTCTCCTTCATAGCTATTCACTTTATAACGTTCCCTAAACTTGTCAAAACTTATTACTTCTCGATGCAACCGAGAGAGGTCGCCCTTGTCATACACGAACCGAACAGTTAAAGCCATGATCTCGGCTAATTACGCCAGGTTAAAATGACGGGGAGAGTGAACATGTTTATTAAAAATAAGTACATACCACGTTGAACGTGATGGCTGAACATTAAGTATGCCATCGTAGGCATTCAGAATCTCCTTCCAGCTCTGCACAAATTGCTGTTCTGTCATGTCTGTAGACATCACAGGATGAGCTGACACATCACAACCATGATCAGATCAAACATGGTTGCAGAACAAATTATCATTGCAGTCACTGTTATGGTATCCTGTTCGAATGAGAATTCGTATGGATTTAACTTTCAGACAAAAAAGTAATACTGACCTATATTGACAAGCAATGTGATTTAATGACTTCATAAATCATTTTGAAACTTTCATGAAAAGTTGCATTCTATATTGTCTACTTACATGCATGTGTAGTAACTAGATTCCCTTTAAAAGGGACTTAAGTAGTAACTAGTAAATAGCGTCCTCTTCGACCAATGCTTTCTCTGACTAATGTGCTTGAAGGATCAAAGAATATTTTTCTCATGCTAATCTGGGAGGTGACTTAAAGATGTTGAGCTTAGTTGCAAGAGGAGAGGGCGGTGGACGATCTATGCCTGTTTTCGCTTTCAAGCTAATGTTTGCACATCTAATCTTCGTTCTATTTCTTTACAGAAATTGTTATATTTATTATGTACATGAAGGGACATGATGGTATCGGTTAAGAATTAGATGATATTCTGAATATTAGTTTGCTAACCCGATCAAAGACACACACCATTGCATTTGATATAAATTTCATGGAAAGTAAGAATGTATCTACGAAATAATCTAAACAAGCTAAAAGTCGTCTAAAGCGTTTCATTTTGAAAACAATTTCGTCTTATTCTGCTTGTTTGTATTACGTGTTAAAAGAAACTTCTGACACTTTTGAAAAATGATAGGAAATAAATTACAACTTTAATCAGGCAAAAATTGACATATCATAACGTCAATGGATAACTTATTTTTCCAAGCATTTTTTGTGACTTTAAGTAAATTATCATTAGTGTGATACTTCTGAGAATGTTAATTAATTCAAAACACAATAATGACCTTTCTATATCACCCAGTTCTGTCAACCCGCTAGCAGCTGTCATCACACTATCATTAATAATACATAATGCTTTTGTTAGACAAGAAGTTGTGGGTTGACGTGTGTGATGGACAATGACCATCGTTGTGCTCTGAAATGATTATCTGATCCACATGCATTTTCAGATCCAAACTCGTTCATAAGTGAAAATCTCATAAAATATTCACAAGATTGTTATAAGAAAAAATTGCATGAAATGTCACAAAAAACTGGTTCTAAAGAATGACATCCTTTGACTCCTAATGATGTGCCAGTTTCAGCTCGAATTGAGTTGTAACTTATTTGCTCGTTATTTCTCAAGTGTCAGCACTTTTGTTAACAACTCGTATGAACGTATTTGTATATGTTACCTGCACTGAATTTGCAGTCATCGTGTTTTCTGAATGGTTTTCCTTTGTTTGTACCCTAGCGCTTTGAATATGTAGGCCTTCCACTCATAATAGAGCCTGGAAAACGAGGCCCATAAGATTTAAAACAGTCGTTATTGCCCTCAACCAGCTTCGTAACCGGAATATTGCTCACCCGGATGTCAACATATCATTCGAATGAGTATACTTATAATAGCAAATGGAGGGTATTTTCGCTTTCTGTCCATGTTACGTAATGATATCACACCGGAAATGAATTTACACGCGATAAGAAATGACTTTCTTAATTTTTGTAAGCTTACTCACCCTTTCTTTCCTGTAACAAAAAAATCATAATCGTGATGACACAACCTACGTTGCATAACATTTTTCACAATGAGTGGAGGGGGTCTGCCCCATAAAGATTTTGTTGAAATGACAGGAAGGTTAATGGAAGAAAGAAGACTTGGAGCTGGCACTTATTTTGGAAGACGTTGCAACTGTCGCTAATGAACCTTTACCTTATGAGATTTATCCTTGTGAGCCTTATCCTTGCGAGCCTTAGCCCTGCGATCCATTGTCTTCAGAGCCTTAGTCTTGTGAGCCTTAGCTTTAAAATTGAATTGAATTGAAAAAAAAACAAATGAATTATGAGCCCAAGCCTTGCGAGCCTTCGCCTTTCCAGCCCCAACCTTGCGATCATTAGCCTTGTGAGCCTTAAGCATGTGAGCCTTAGTCTTGTAAGCCTTAGCCTTGTGAGCCTTAGTCTTGTAAGCCTTAGTCATGTGAGCCTTAGCCTTGTGAGCCTTAGTCTTGCGAGCCTTAGTCTTGTGAGCCTTAGCATTGCAAGTCTTTGCCTTGTGAGCCTTAATCTTGTGAGCCTTAGTCTTGTTAGCCTTAGTCTTGTGAGCCTTAGCCTTGTGAGCCTTAGTCTTGTGACCCTTAGTCTTGTAATCCTTAGTCTTGTGAGCCTTAGTCTTGTGAGCCTTAGCCTTGTGAGCCTTAGTCTTGTGAGACTTACTCTTGTGAGCCTTAGCCTTGTGAGCCTTAGTCTTGTAAGCCTTAGTCTTGTGAGCCTTAGCCTTGTGAGCCTTAGTCTTGCGAGGCTTAGTCTTGTGATCCTTAGCATTGCAAGTCTTTGCCTTGTTAGCCTTAGCCTTGTAAGCCTTAGCATTGCGAGCCTTAATCTTGTGAGCCTTAATCGTGTAAGCCTTAGTCTTGTGAGCCTTAGCCTTGTGAGCCTTAGTCTTGTGAGCCTTACTCTTGTGAGCCTTAGCCTTGTGAGCCTTAGTCTTGTGAGCCTTAGCCTTGTGAGCCTTTGCCTTGTGAGCCCTAGCCTTCCGATCCTTAGTCTCGTGAGCCTTAGCCTTCTAAGCCTTAGCCTTGCGAGTCTTGATCTTGTGAGCCTTAATCTTATGAGCCTTAGTCTTGTTAGCCTTAGTCTGGTGAGCCTTCGCCTTGTGAGCCTTAGTCTTGTGAGCCTTAGTCTTGTAATCCTTAGTCTTGTGAGCCTTAGCCTTGTGAACGTTTGCCTTGTGAGCCCTAGCCTTCCGATCCTTAGTCTCGTGAGCCTTAGCCTTCTAAGCCTTAGCATTGCAAGTCTTTGCCTTGTGAGCCTTCATCTTGTGAGTCTTAGTCTTGTTAGCCTTAGTCTTGTGAGCCTTAGTCTTGCGAGCCTTAGTCTTGTGAGCCTTAGTCTTGTAATCCTTAGTCTTGTGAGCCTTAGCCTTGTGAGCCTTAGTCTTGCGAGGCTTAGTCTTGTGATCCTTAGCATTGCAAGTCTTTGCCTTGTTAGCCTTAGCCTTGTAAGCCTTAGCATTGCGAGCCTTAATCTTGTGAGCCTTAATCGTGTAAGCCTTAGTCTTGTGAGCCTTAGCCTTGTGAGCCTTAGTCTTGTGAGCCTTACTCTTGTGAGCCTTAGCCTTGTGAGCCTTAGTCTTGTGAGCCTTAGCCTTGTGAGCCTTTGCCTTGTGAGCCCTAGCCTTCCGATCCTTAGTCTCGTGAGCCTTAGCCTTCTAAGCCTTAGCCTTGCGAGTCTTAATCTTGTGAGCCTTAATCTTATGAGCCTTAGTCTTGTTAGCCTTAGTCTGGTGAGCCTTCGCCTTGTGAGCCTTAGTCTTGTGAGCCTTAGTCTTGTAATCCTTAGTCTTGTGAGCCTTAGCCTTGTGAACGTTTGCCTTGTGAGCCCTAGCCTTCCGATCCTTAGTCTCGTGAGCCTTAGCCTTCTAAGCCTTAGCATTGCAAGTCTTTGCCTTGTGAGCCTTCATCTTGTGAGTCTTAGTCTTGTTAGCCTTAGTCTTGTGAGCCTTAGTCTTGCGAGCCTTAGTCTTGTGAGCCTTAGTCTTGTAATCCTTAGTCTTGTGAGCCTTAGTCTTGTGAGCCTTAGCCTTGTGAGCCTTAGTCTTGTGAGCCTTACTCTTGTGAGCCTTAGCCTTGTGAGCCTTAGTCTTGTAAGCCTTAGTCTTGTGAGCCTTAGACTTGTGAGCCTTAGTCTTGTGAGCCTTAGCATTGCAAGTCTTTGCCTTGTTAGCCTTAGCCTTGTAAGCCTTAGCATTGCGATCCTTAATCTTGTGAGCCTTAGTCTTGTAAGCCTTAGTCTTGTGAGCCTTAGCCTTGTGAGCCTTAGTCTTGTGAGCCTTACTCTTGTGAGCCTTAGCCTTGTGAGCCTTAGTCTTGTGATCATTAGCATTGCAAGTCTTTGCCTTGTTAGCCTTAGCCTTGTAAGCCTTAGCATTGCGATCCTTAATCTTGTGAGCCTTAGTCTTGTAAGCTTTAGTCTTGTGAGCCTTAGCCTTGTGAGCCTTAGTCTTGTGAGCCTTACTCTTGTGAGCCTTAGCCTTGTGAGCCTTAGTCTTGTGAGCCTTAGCCTTGTGGGCCTTTGCCTTGTGAGCCCTAGCCTTCCGATCCTTAGTCTTGTGAGCCTTAGCCTTCTAAGCTTTAGCCTTGCGAGTCTTAGTCTGGTGACTCTTAGCCTTGTGAGCCTTAGCCTTGCGAGCTTTTGCCTTGCGAGCCTTAGCCTCGTGGGCCTTAGCCTTGCGAGTCCTAGCCTTGCGAGCCTTAGTCTTGTGAGCCTTAGCCTTGCGAGCATTAGCCTTCTGAGCCTTAGCATTGCGAGGCCTAGCCTTACGAGTCTTAATCTTGCGAGCATTGGCCTTGCGAACTTAAGCTTTGCGAGCCTTAGTCTGGTGAGCCTTAGCCTTGTGAGCCTTCGCCTTGTGAGCCCTAGCCTTGTGAGCGTTACCCTTGTAAGCCTTAGTCTCGTGAGCCTTAGCCTTCTAAGCCTTAGCCTTGTGAGTCTTAATCTTGTGAGCCTTGGCCTTGCGAGCTTAAGCTTTGCGAGCCTTAGTCTGGTGAGTCTTAGCCTTGTGAGCCTTAGCCTCGCGAGCTTTTGCCTTGCAAGCCTTAGCCTCGTGAGCCTTAGCCTTGCGAGTCTTAGCCTTGCGAGCCTTAGTCTTGTGAGCCTTAGCCTTGCGAGCCTTAGCCTTCTGAGCCTTCGCATTGCGAGGCCTAGCCTTGCGAGTCTTAATCTTGCGAGCCTTGGTCTTACGAAATTAAGCTTTGCGAGCCTTAGTCTGGTGAGACTTAGCCTTGTGAGCCTTCGCCTTGTGAGCCCTAGCCTTGTGAGCCTTAGCTTGGCGATCCTTAGCCTTGCGAGTCTTCGCCTTGTGAGCCCTAGCCTTGTGAGCGTTAGCCTTGTAAGCCTTAGCCTTGTGAGCCTTAGTCTTGCGAGCCTTAGCCTTGCGAGCCTTAGCCTTGCGAGCATTAGCCTTGCGAGCCTTAGTCTTGTGAGCCTAAGCCTTGCGAACCGAAGCTTGCGAGCCTTAACCTTGCAAGTCTTCGCCTTGTGAGCCTTAGTCTTGTGAGCCTTAGCCTTGCGAGCCTTAGCCTCGCGAGCCTTAGTCTTGTGAGGCTTAGTCTTGCGAACCGAAGCTTGCGAGCCTTAGCCTTACGAGCCGTAGCTTTTCGATCCTTAGTCTTGCGATCCTTATATAGTCGTGCAAATCCTGTCCTTGTGAGCCGTAGCCTAATTCATGACAAGTGCCCGCTGAATACCGGCTGTATAATACAACTATCACGTAAGTTTCGTGTGGTGGCTTGTAGAGTAGGCCGAATTCTAGCTACGTAAATGCGCTTGCTGGTTACTCATTTGTTTAAGTATAATACGCATTGAATTTAATTAAAGATTAAAGAGCGCTTGCAATGTACCCCAATCTATATCTCAACATCAAAAACACCCTAGAGCAGATATCATTCTAGGAAAATGAAGCATCAATTTCAGGAATCACCAATGCCTCTCAATCCTTACTCCATGTAAAACCACGACTACCAAGACTATTGTTGAATGGAATATGCTTCTGCAACATAATCGCCCATTCCCTTATGATACTGTTACACGTATCTCCATTGTTGCAGGGATACAATACACTGTAAGAAAGATCCGCTCTCCCCTTTTCCTAAGTAGAAATAGCCGTGGACGAGGTAATGGAATATTCTTACTTTTGGAGGGTAAACCGAACAGACCACTTTTACTGTTTCAATGTTCTTCTAAGATGCTACTACTACTACTACTACTACAGATAATTGT
The DNA here is from genome assembly GCA_963669155.1 of Arbacia lixula. NCBI lineage: Eukaryota > Metazoa > Echinodermata > Echinoidea > Arbacioida > Arbaciidae > Arbacia > Arbacia lixula. Next base: position 10,537,094 of record OZ022594.1, read on the forward strand.
GATGATAAAACGTGCTCAATGCAACCTACTCATATATATCTTAGCTCTAAGTGTACATATAGCCCGCTCGTCTGCGAATAGCATTATATAAATATGTCTACTACTATTTTTCTACTACTACTACTACTACTACTACTACTACTACTACTACTATTACTATTACTACTACTACTACTACTACTACTACTACTACTACTACTACTACTTCTACTATTACTAATACTACCACTGCTACTGCTACTACTATTCTTATACCACTACTCCTGTTACTTCTACTACTACTACTACTACTACTACTACTACTACTACTACTACTACTACTACTACTACTACTACAACTACTACTTACTACGACTACCACTACTACTACAACTATTATTACTACACGTAAGATCTCTACTTCTGCTACTACTGCAACTACTATTTATACATGTACGATGTCTACTTCTACCACCCATCGGTTATGACGGTACCTTCCTGCTTTCCCACCCTCATTATCTCTGCCAGTATTTTCCTTTCTCTTTCTCTGTCGTCACCATCTCCTTTCACCATCAATGTATGCCAGTATTTTTCATTCGCATTCGTCAGCATCTTTCGGCGCACCCTGTATCAGCTATCTACGTGCGTACGCGGGTCTTCTAGGGGGAAGTGTTTCTTGAGGCGCGGAAATGTGGAAGATTGCAGATTTTTTCCTGCTGGGGGCCCTCTTCATACGAGCCTCGGGGGGGGGGGGGGTGAGTCACGTGATGCACCACGTGACCAGGGTGACGAGGCCATGGGGGAATATAGTCATGAAAGTGGGGCCGTCTTTAAAGGGAATATACTGTACTGGGAACACAAAAGGCATCCAAAAGGGTGAACATGAGCAGTCTTTTTACCAATGGTCTTAAATTCATGTATTGTCCATTTTAGAAACTTGCTGAAAATGATTCGCCCTCAAATGATCCACATTTGGAGTAATTAGTGATTAAATCGCAAATCCTCAAACTGTTCGGCTCGAACATTTCGAGGATTTGTGATTTAATGTGATTCAGCTCCAAATGTGGATCATTTGAGGGCAAATAACTTTCAGCAAGTTTCTAAAATGGTCATTACATGACTATAAGACCATTGGTAAAAAGATTGCTCATGATCACTCCTTTGAAGGCTTCTTTCTTCCCAGTACAGTATATTCCCTTTAAAAGGGAGTAGGGTGAGGGAGACCGTCCATAAAAGAGAGTGGGTAAAGGAGGGCGGGGGCAGTTTCTAAAGAGGATGGGTTTCTTTGAAAGTTTGTTTACCCATGTTGTCATCTTTTTCGATGATGCGGAAGAAGTGACGGTGTGCCTCTTTTTAGTAGCGTAACTATGGACATAATTTTCGTACACTATCATGACTGTGATACACCGGATCTGCACCTTTTCTCTTCATTATCCTAGTTTATCACGTCATAATCACCAATATGAACAATTTCAATGTTACTGAAATGGTTAGTAGTAGTTGTAGAAATAAAAGAATATTGTTAGTAATATTGTAGTAATATTGTAGTAATAGGATGAGAACAAAGTTAAAGTATCAATACAGCTACTCAGCTATATAGCTCATGCAGAAGTATTACATGAAGGACTACAGGAAAGCTTTATCATGTTTTTAAAGAATACCTACGTAGCAATCTTTGTAGTAACTCAATATGAATCAGCCGTAGCAGGAGAGATTAGTCGGCATTAATCACCGTTGCAATGATCGCAGCTGTCATCTACACTACAGCTCAAAGGAATTGGCATAGGGAAAGGGAAAGGGAAGAAAGGGAAGGACCCACAGTTTTGAACCGCGGTATATTTTGTCCAGTTCAGCATAAAACATGATGCTTTTTAGGCTAAAGCATCATGTTTTGTTTGAACTAGACAAAATATACTGCGGTTTAAAACTGAGGCTCCTTCCCTTTCTTCCCTTTCCCTTTCCCTATGCCAATTCCTTTGAGCTGTAGTGTAAGTGTCTAATTAGTGTATCGATTCTCTTTGAAATACTCACCGGATCACAAGGAAATGGTGGAGAGGTGTCGTGGAATAGTGATTATGAATTATAACTCAAAATCTCGAGGTGTCGGGTTCAGGCCCACCAATAGAATACCGACGTGGTGTCGTTATCTCAATTGTTATGCAGATTTCTGGCTCTAAACAACATCGCTCAATTGAGAGGTCACTGGTACGACACTGGGTATTGTCTAGCAGGCTGGCATCGGGCACTCTCATTAAGAAATCCTGCTGTGATCAGCATTGTTTGCTAAACCCATGTAGTTTATATTCAGTTGTCTTGACAACGCACTCATATGAGTTCACACTTCGGTACTCTATGGCACTGCATCCTCCAGCAGCATGCTCTACCCACCTTGCTGCTCTCTACACAGGGGTATAGATGAGTACCTCTTATGAGGTGGGGGATTATGTAAACGATTTTGACTTAGCGCCAAATCATGCAGCAAATGTGAATTCAGTCTTCTCACCACTAGATGGGACAGACCCTCTACATCATAACATAACATGAATTGAAACATGTCATTTATTACCATTGATTAAATCGGCGGGAAATTCGGTATTTTCCCCAATTCATGGAAAATATGCACTATAACTCCCTCCCCATTCCAATACCATTCATGATATTAATGAGAACCTAGAGACAGAATGGCCGCATCCTAGTGATGACTACATTACAAGGGAGTACAATTACATAAATGACAGGCAACTTCCGAGGGCGTTAATTCTGCCGGTGAGTGCGTTCAGCTCACCGCCCAAACTTAAAGCCACTTCCCTCCTGCTTGTCCTGATCGTTATCCCGGCCAAGTGACAGCAGTAATTATTTTCCCTGATAATACACACGTCCCTAAGGGGTGCATGTCAGCACCCCTATGCCCACACTACCGTAGCTTGTGACACACAGAGACCACGTGTGAATCCATGCTAGGCAGTCCGGAGGTAGCACTTAGCCTAATCTACAGCTACACGACTTTACGTCGAGCAATCCCTACAAATTGAAAGTGATTATTAATCAAAACGCTTTCACGCGCGAGACTAGATGTTCTCCGCTAAATTAAAAACGGAACAAAAACGGCTCTACAGGTTTCGTCGATCTTGAACTTTAAACACTGGGACTTACCGCGTAGCGTAGGGAAACGCGCTTCTCAAACCGACTGTGGGATTTAAGGGACACGCTACGTAGGTCGTAAGGGGGGCAAGAGCTGCTGAGAGAGTGAAGGGGAAAAGGAAAAGACTCTAATAAACGCTGAGACCTATGAAATGCTATATTGCGGGCCTCAGCGTGATCAGCCGAAGCATCAGAGGCCGAAAAGCCGTGGGATTAACTCGGGCATAAGATCTGGCGCTCAGTGCTGAAGGCGGGAGAGAGAGAGCGTCGCTTAGAGCCCCTGAACTCTGTCCGGCTTGATTCAATTTCTGAGGAGAGGAAAGAGGTGTGGGATCATCGGGGGCCCACTAACATCGCGTCACCATGGATATGTGGGACAAGTATAAAGCGATGGGTAAGTCTTAAGCCAAGTTGTAGCTTCTAGAGAACGCTTTACCTTGTGCGCAAATTACCATTCCCTTCTGTATATACATGTGCATGTCGCCTTTAGGTGGATCAAATGTATAGACCGTCGTATGCAGAAAATTTGCCGCTGACGTAATTCAAAATGATTATTCCGCCATATCTAAAAGGAAAGAGAACGGATCCCCTTTTCCATCAGTTCAAAATTTGAGTCGCTAGATTTAATCATAAATTTCTGGCCCCTTTGACTTCATCTCCGAAGAGGTTCCTTCGTGATAAAACATGAAAGAATGCTTTTCCCATTAAAGTAGATCGTATCAGATTCCTGTGCGGATCGTATCATTAATTTAAAGAGAGCATGCCACCTTCACTGACAGTATGGAATATACTGGACATTACAATAAGGTATAGCCTGTCACTTTTTACTGTCTCGATCATGAGAGAGAACAAAGACACCGTGAAGAACTGGAAGACGAATTGAGAAATGAACAGCGCATCGTGATCAATGGAGATCTCTTTGCCTGCGCGACTTCCTGGGCACTTTTGCATATAAATGTTTAATTGTTGTAACTTGCTGTTAATGCTGAGTGATATGAAGTCAGCCAATGACTTCTCAAATCAATATTTTTTACCATGGTAGTTGCGATCAAAGGTACAACAGTTGAAAAGTTATAAGCAACATGGCCCTGGTCAGGGGCGTAGACAACGGGGGGGGATGAGGGGGTTGCATCCCCCCCACCTCACAAGGTGGGGGGGATGGCATGTACAATCATCCCCCCCCCCCCCCCATGTTTGGGGAAATGATGTTTGCTTACTTATTAAGTCAAAATGATGACAATAATAGTAAAAATGATAATGATAACAATTATAATATTAATGATAACAATTATGATGATGATAATAATCCTCATCATTATTGTAATTTTGTTTATTGGTTTTAGCCGCATTCACACGGGGAAAGCCAATTCAGACGGTAAAAAAAGAAAATCTTACAAGTATTTTGTATTTATCTTGTGGTTTGTCTTCACTAAGCAAAATAGCAAAACTTTTTATCGAAGAGGTTTTTGGGCAAAATAATTTGGCAGGATTGTTTCTCACGTTATTGACTAATTTCTGTGTGAAAATAGCATTAATCCAATAAGTCATGCGTGAGTGGGCAGATTTAAGGTGCAAAAAAGTAACTTTTCAAAAGTCACAAGGGTAATTTGGGGTTTCTGTCATATCAATTTTCGATGAATTCCATTTCTGGTGCATAACTTATGTCCTTTCATTGTTTATCATCCATCTCTCGATGCACCTACACCTATCCTCATATTTAACCCATTGTTCTTGTTGAGTGAGCACCGTTTAAAAAAAATACTCGTTCCTCTTGAGCCCTTTAAAAATACAACTGGATATTTTAACAAAGAAGTAACATGACCTGTTATGTAAACATTAAAAGGCATTTCCGTGTCATGGTTGAGTGAAAACACTTTCAAAATTGCATAAGAAATGCCAAAATGTACTGTTAAAACGGCATAAACAATTACCCTTGTGACTTTTGAAAAGTTACATTTTTGCCTTTAAAATTTGCCCACTCATGCATGACTAATTGGATTAATGTCATTTTCACACAGAGGCTAGTTAATAAGTTAAGGAACAATCCTGCAAATTATTTTGCCCAATACCGCTTCGATAAAAGGTTATGCTATTTTGGTGAGGGGGCTTACTTTTGTGTTGTGTTTAGGAAACAAAAACAAGTGGTGAGTCCGCTAAGCAGGAGGCCTTGCCTACCTTAACTTTTTGGCGAAAATATATGTGAGTGTGTCCCTTACATAATTCACAGCGTGAATTGATTTTCGGATTCTAGGATGGCTCATAATAAGAAGTTGAAAACATCAAAGATCACTTCTTTTTGAAGCATACTGAGAAAGAAGAACATGATAACGAACAGCCGTCTACATCAAAATCGGATGATGTCGGAGATAGGCCTGTTCTTCCGGAAGTTCAAACAGAAGAAAGTGCCGTTGAGTGTGATGGAGCATCTGAGGCGAAAGATGATGATGAAACTGATGACTAGGTTAGCCCCAATCAACCCAACTTCTTCCATTCCCGTACAAGAAACAAAACCGCAGAAAATTCTGTTACAAGTCAAATGGTACCCAAACTACCCCTGGATCCATTCCGAACCCTCCCTGCAAAATATGTGTCAGTCCATTCTGTACTCGTATGCCACGGTGTGTAAATCTTGTCGAAACTATGACTGTCCATTTAAGGCGTAGTATGTGTGTGTATGTGTGTGTGTGTGGGTGTGGGTGTGTGAGTATGTGTGTGTGTGTGCGTGCACGCTTGTGTGCTTTATTTTACCTCATTAAGTATGCATCAGATTGCATGATTTCAACTTCAAAATTGCAAAAGCTCCCTACCGTAGGAGGGGGGACACCCCCCTCCCACACCCTCCCCCTGGCTCGGTCGCTTCGCTCCCTCGCTCGGGCGCTTTCGCGCCCTCTCGAGGGTTGGCAGTCCAATCATCCCCCCCAGGTGAACGAACCTGTCTACGCCACTGGCCCTGGTCTCGTTCCTTTAAGCCTCGGCGTGCCAGGACAACGGTTGCTGTGTGGGATTTGTGTGTATTACCTGTGTAAAGATGCATTAATGGTGTATGCATATTGGACGAGCCGTTCCTTCCTTGGCAGGTCAATGTCAGATGGGAATCACCAACTAAATTCAAGTGATAGGGGAAACAGACAAAGACCTTGTCATGTCAGAGAGTTCCGTAGTTACGACGTTTGCGCCTCTAAGACTTCAACGTAGTAGTATCTCATACCCTGTGTGTGCTGTACGATCCATACATACGAGTGTTATGCAATGACCGTTCTGACTAGTTCGTTACTATGTCCAATCATCTTGTAAATCATGTTGACTCTTCATGGGCCATTGATGCATTTTCGCATAAATGTTACACACAGAACTCATAAAGCAGCTGTTTATCTAACACACAAATGATTAATAGATTTATGGTAGACTGAAACGCAATCGAAATAAGTCTATTTCAAGGATAATGGATAGGCCTCAATCATTGTCTTTTCAAATAAGAATTATAGCAGATATCGCGATGTCTGAATTCTGTATACAGTGACATAAAATCTACTTTGATAAGCATTAGGCTTACACCTTATAATGAGTTGCATGAAAAAAGTGACAGTACAGTATAATTTCTAACTATATATATAGTCAGATGGTGAGAGTACCTAACAAAGGGAAATGGGGGAACAGGTGGAGAAACGCAAAGGAAAAGTAAGTAAAATTAAGCACAATTATGAGAATAAATACAAGGCCAAAACAAACTACCAGAATGAGATAGTAGGACTCCAAGAAGAAGACGAAGAAGACTAAGAAGAAGAAGAAGAAGAAGAAGAAGAAGAAGAAGAAGAAGAAGAAGAAGAAGAAGAAGAAGAAGAAGAAGAAGAAGAAGAAGAAGAAGAAAGGCTAGAAAGCGATTAATGACAGGCATTTCAAATAAGTCAGCAACACGTACAGAGCACGCACAGGAAGAAAGGGTACCAAAGAAAGAAAAAGAACAGAAAAATCAGAGGTGGATTTATCACGCACGCAACGTATAGCCTTGTACTGGACTTATTAATATTACCAACAAATTAGTCATTGTTCCTAATATACATAGTACACGAGTATAAATAAGTGTGTGCTTATTTGATTTAGGAGGTTCATGGGCAGGTGCCCTCCTCTTCTCGTAGCTAACTTCTCGTAGCTAATTTTTATGTTTAGCGAAATAAGTACATTATGGCATTTTAAACATGCACTCAACTGCAGGAATAGAAAGTCGAGCCGTGTCGCCAATACAATTGTAAATGTCTGAGATAAAATTTGCTTCATAATCAGATATTATTTGATATCTCTGTCAATGCGTTGATCATCTCCTTATCATGATATCATCCTTAAATGGCCACTATCTGATATGATGCAGACACGTGGCGCGGGATAGTTGACAGCTGCTGTATTTATGTTGGACTACCCATTGCAATCATTGACAACGATCATCATATTATCCCAGAAGGAGTTTGATGAAAAAAATGTATGTCCGTCATGTTGGTTTGAAAGCTTTTGCTTTTAAATGCATTTGCTTTTAAATACATTTCTAGGACTAAAATAGGATTTATGTTTGACGTGTGGTTCTTGTGCTTAAATACTTTGTTTTCATCTTTTTACATTACATTTGTACGCGTCGTTTAATTCATTTTTTCATATTTGTTATTTCCACACATCTTTCTATCTAACTTTTATATCAAATCATTTTACTGTTGGATTCATTCATCTCCATCATATCATTTGCTTATTGTCAAATTGTCAAATACTCTTGTGTCATGTCTCTTTCATATTTGACTTTCTTGCAATACGCAAACAGGTGCACTTATGCGGCTGTTCCAACGACCCTTGTCAAAAGATCTGGCGTATGACGAGACAATACAGAATTGTATTAACTATGCAATGGGTTCAGTAAAAACTACACAATATCTGCTTATATGAGCTTATTAACAGTTGTGAGTTGTATACACGTATAGTGTAACCTCTCTACCTTATTGCCGATATTACAGAAGTTGTGTAAATATATATTTGGTATAAAAACAAAGATGAACATGATGAACGACTAGTTTCATATAGCATGTATAATAATTTACATTGGGTAGTTTTGACACAACCCGACTTTCAAAGAATAAGGAAATTAATAGATTAATGCGCAGGATAGTGACTTTCACAATGATTATTTGTCACATGACTAGCGGTAGAGACCTCTGCGGTATCTATTTAAAATATATTACTCAACTCGTGTACTTTTTCGCAAATTTACTACAGAAGTTGTGGACACGTAATATCCATCTGAAAACATAACTTTACAGCTAGGTTCATGAAATACGCCTAAACTGTATTGGGAAACTCGTCCATAACCCGATTTTCAAAGAATAAGGAGATGAATGAATTAACCCTTTGGTGTCCTTTTGTACAAGCAGCGCATACAAATCACACAGGATTGCAGTTTATCTCGCACACAGCGGGTTAAGGCATAGTCTACAGTCCCAGCCACAATGATGCGCCGTCACACGACTTTGGGTAGGAACCTCTGGGGTATTTATTTATAGCAGCCTCTTGTCGTGCCAGATCGACACGTGATCCTCCTACGCTTTATACAATACGACTTGGGAACGAGCAGGGCTTTATTTTTTAATTACAGGATGGATCGTTCTCCCGATCTTATCGCCTTTCTCCCCGTCTCCTTTCTGTTCCCTCGTTTAAAGGGAGTGAAAGTATGATGAGAGCTTGAATTAACCCTGTATGCGCTACGTGTGGATTATTTCACATTAATACATACAAATAGCTGCATTTCATTTGGCACACAAATGGTTAAAATACACAGTCGAAAAATCAGAGAATTGGGCTCGAAGAAAAGGTGAAAATGTGGCATATTAACAAAGCAAAGGTTTGTTTCCAATTGTCAAATACTATCTTACTTAATTCTGCTACAACTATAACCTTGAATTCAAACACACACAGTCGAAAATCAGAGATAGAGGCTGGAAAAATAGTTGAACGTTTAGCATTTGAACAATGCAAAGGTTTGTTTTCATTTGTTAAATAATGTTACTTCATCCTGATATAGTGATGTACCTTGATTGTAGAGAAGTATCATTGTCCGTGTGTAAACTACATGAAACGTAAGGCTGTCTAGAGCATCACCTGTCTACCGTGAATTTACATAGCTATATAGTAATGAAGAATATCTTAACATATAACTTGCGTACATTACTTAATTTGTATTTTATTTCTCATGCTTTTCTGTCTGCTTTCTGGCTTTTGGGCTTCATTTCATATCACAGCTGCAGCACCCTTTAAGTTCATTTGACGAACTTATGCATTTGTGAGCCAATATCAGACACAATCATGCCCTATGGAGTACCACTGCATGTGGTGCCGGAAGGGTTAACTGGTGATAAGAGTGGTTTCTACGTAACAATGACGCATCACACTTATGCATGACTATTCTCTCCTGGCAGAAATGATTACAGTATTGACGTGATTATTGTTTTCATGAATAGTATGTGAAACTTAGTAGAATAGTATGTTTTGCTTCTGTATATCTCAGTAGACAATGATACATCTACACACACATTTAGATTCTACATACAGTAATAAGTTAACAAATACAAAACGTACTTTACAACAACATGACTGCATACATGGCATAGAAAACATAGATCGACTCATCGTATCAAAGCTTTATACTTTTGAAATCAAAAAGCCGTCGTATTTAAAGTAAACCAAGTAGCTTCAACCTCCTCCCTGTCAGAAATATTTCGTCGAATCAGTAGTTGTGTTTTTCAGATGTGCAACAAGGGTAGATAAAATTCTCATATACAAGTCAAAACCATCTTCTATCCCTTTACTAAGCTGTGTTTTCTGGATCATATTTGCGAGGTGTCCGTTTACATTCAAGTAATCTTTTGTTAGTCGGTGTGTAATTACGGGGAAAATTTTTGCATAAAGTTAACGATTTTCTCCGAAAATGGTACGCTACAGGTGATTCCTCAATATCATATGTAATCTTAAACAAATGCTTGATGTATTATTATCCCTGCATAAAATTAAAACTGCAATGAGGATTTTGAGTTATCTGACAATAATGACAGACAATATAAACGTGGACAGATCCACATAGCAACTGATATACAGAATGGTACTCTGGAGCTCCGAAGGATAACCGCAGTTAACAAGAAGCCAAAATGACTGATAATGGCTGAATGTCTTTTCGCTGACTAAAGAAAAATCATTTATGATTCAGCCTTGAGGTCAGACTACCGCATCCACTATGGACCTTGTTTCGACTTACAGGAAGCCTGCCTGCTATTACTCATCTCTCGCATCCCCGGTACTAGCCCCCCTCCCTGGCCCTGACACTACCCCTCCCGTGCCGTATGCACAGACGCTGTCATCCACGTCAGATGCTTAGTCTACTATTGCAGACCCTGACAGGGTACCATAATGTTTAGGCTCCTGAACACCAAGCTGTTCTTTAGCGAAGAACGAGACAGCAAGCTGTTCCTAAGCTAAGAACGCCTTTACGCATGACGGGTGAGTTTCTTGTGCTAAATGGGAACCCCAATCTGTTCCGGTTTTAACATAGTGGGAGTTCATTTCCCAACAATCCTAATCAAATTTTACAAATCGTAAATTTTGTATTCATACACTTTTTAAGAACAGGAATTTTGATTAAAATAGATCAGATTTTCAACTTTAGCTGATGGGAATAAAAAGCTTCTGATTTAGCAAAAGAGAGGGTACGTCACCAGTAGTGCGTAAAGTCATTTTGGTGAAACACCCCCTGGCTTTATTCCAAATCATACATTTATCGTTATCATGGTTAAGGACACATTGTTCAGAGCCAGAATTTCGCCTCAAATGACGAGAGTTTCAAATTGGAAGTTAGTAATTATAAACAACATGACAAGACTTGGATTTGTAGTGGATAGTGACAGAGACAGTGCTATGGATTGTAGATGAGTTGTTGTTGGCACTCACAACATTTGTTAAACAAGGTGATTGCATATCAACGGTGATTATAGACAAAACTCAAAAGTTGTAAGATCAAAATCAATTCCATAATCATGCGACCAATAAGAAGCACATTTGTCTGTATGTCGCACTAAGAATTTGACAAGTAGTTAGTTTGGACCAAAGAACAAATCCAAAACTTATGTAAGAAGCTCCACTAACCCAGTGTGGCACTGGTCATCATCGCACTCCAGAGGGCGTACTTTTGGGAATTATCCTTTCAGTTCTGAGTCATACCGCGATAGCTTAATGAGCAACTCAATGCTGCTAAACGAACGACTTAAAGGAATAGTCCACCCCGAAATTAAAGGGCATATACTGTACTGGGAAGGCAAAAAAGCCTTCAAAAGGTAATTGTTAGCAATATTCTTGCCAATGGTCTTAAATTCATGTATTGACCAATTAGAAGCCTTCTGGAAGTTATTTGCCCTCAAATGATCCACATACGGAGTAATTAATGATTAATGATTAAATCCTCAAAATGTTAGGGCCGAACATTTTGAGGATTTGTGATTTAATCACTCATTACTCCAAATGTAGATCATTTGGGGGCAAATAAATTTCAGCAAGCTTCTAAAATAGACAATACATGAATTTAAGACCATTGGCAAGAAGATTGCTAACAATTACATTTTGAAGGCTTTTTGCCTTCCAAGTACAGTATATGCCCTTTAAGCTCGCTTTAATAAAAGGAAGAACACGAAACGAAATAAAAGGTTTGGTGAAAATACATAAAAGAATTAGAAAGTTATGATTATTTGAAGTTTTGATTATGGGACGTCACGTGCGGGATGCTCTCCCATTATGTTGTTCACTATTTTCTCATGAGGATATGAATAATTTTACCTGTGCATTTGATACATCATTAGAAACACGTTTTTACACACATACCTCTATGAAAGAAAAATCCTTCATCAAGAACAGAAAAAGGGCAATTTATGGAATCATAGAGCACACAGGTTATGGGAGAGCCCCTCGAACGTGACGTCACAAAAATTAGATTTTAAAAGATCATAACTGTCTTATCCTTTGACGGATTCTCGTCAAACCTTTAATATATTTTTCATTCATGTTTTTGCTTTTATTGCAACCAACTCAACTCCAGGGTGAACTTTCCCTTTAATTCTCATTTTAGACCAATTTTTTTATCTACCATTTTTTTGTAACGGACCAGGCTTCATTGTTTAATATCTCATTATTTTGTTTTGGCTTCATTCTTGTAATACACTTTTACATTGACATCGATTACGATGATCCAATGATGACGTTTTGCTGCGATACACGCTTGGACTAGTCGTAGGCCATTGTGAATTCCCGATAGTACAAACGGTACAGATGGATATTCAGAATATGTTTTCACGTGCTCGAGACTACTAAGTTGCATTAGCTTTTCTTTATATCTCGCTTTTTACCCCCACACAAAAGTACACTTTATACGTAATGCACAATGAGTGGCAAGTCATACTGTATAGATTGCTACACAAGCATTCCATAAATAATTAAAAAATAACACAAAATCATACCGTAGTATATATCCGAAGACATTGGACTAGTGCTGTAGAGTTTGATATCAATAAAATCTCGATTCCGGGGTCAATAGAGTAATTGCTTCAGAGGAAATTGATAGAATCAGGTGACCTGACCTGATGGGCTCAGTGACGGGGTGTTGTAAGAAATTTCAACGGCCCCATGACGTCACAGATTATGATTTAGAATATAACTAGCGATGAGGAGAGATGATAATTCAATTACATCTAGATTTCGTCATAAAGTTAGATCAGGTAGACGTTTTCTTTGGCTTTAACTGATTTTTTTTTACTGAATGTATGAATCACAGCTTTGATGAATAGATGTAAGATCTTGAAAAAGGTCTCCTACATTATCATATGGTAAATATTAACGAAAACCATCCTGTACCTTGATTTAATATGCACGTTGTATATAGGCCTAACAATTTATCGGAAATCAGTCCCTTTCGAAATAGGCAGCGAAATGCCAAAATGTTGGGTCAGTGATAGTTATGCTGAAGCAAGGAGGTAGCTCATAAGTTATGTTTATTTGAAGCTTGAACACTTCTTAAATTGACAGCACCTGTGTGATACATTTTCCATCAATTATGCAAAGCCATAATGCATTGCATCCTTTAGGTAAAACCCCTCACATCACCTTTAATTCAAATATTTGCCAAGGACACAAGCTGTCACATGATAAAGCAGGGGTACTTTTGTCTTCTTAGAAACAAGTCTGAAAATTAATCTTGTTCTCGGAAGGACTAATATCAATGACATTTGAGCACACGACGCTACGTTTCGTGTTTAGAAGTTTTCCAATTTTGCAAATAGAAGAAAATATCATGGCTTTTCATTTCCTGCATGATTTTACTGAAACTAGTAGGAATATGTTTTTCTATGTTGTCTGCCTTATTTTATCATATTTTTGGGTAAACCATTTCATTCATCTAAGTATAATACTGTATTTAGGTGTCAATATTTCACAGTTTAGAAGTGAAGTACATTTATTCAAGATAAAGGACGTATATGAAAGCGTGTGTCTAATGTCTTCATTCAGTGAATGAGTGGAGTGATTGGAAATGAATGGATCGCTGCATCAATGGAGCAGCGTTTAGACAGAGGTTATATTTGCATGTCTTTCTATCCGTATGTACACGAGTGACATAGAGAGAGAGAGAGAGAGAGAGGCGGGACAACAGACTGAAAGAGAGAGAGTGAGTGAGTGAGATAGACAGACAGACAGACAGACAGAGGAAGAGTAGAGTGAGAGAGGAGGAGATAGCAAGTTAAAGATGGAGAGAAGGCGCAAAGGGATTGTGACGATGAATTCATCCCTGCGTCAATGGAGTCGCTTGTAGACAGGGATAGTAAAACTCTCTTTCTACTTATAAGCAGGGGGAGACGGTGAGTGTGCATGCATGCGTTTTCATGTATGTGTACGGTGTGTGTGATTGCGAAATTTTATTGAATAAACAGGCCTTTTACATTATTTTTGAATCTTATTTTTTAATGTAGCATATTAATTGTGTGTAATTAGTTGCATGTGCCACTCGCATTGAATACAAATGTACATCGTAAGCGCCAAACATAGAAATCATTCCCTATGGAATCATATGTACGGTGGGGTAAAAATAGTTATGTAATCAAAAGCCAGGAGTCCACCAAGAGCACCTCTCGACGCTCGCTATTGTATTTCAATATTAAGTTGTGGGAGTAACTTGTCAGTGTGTGGGAGAGAGAGAGTTGACAGAGATCCAACTGGTCCCTCGATCTGAGCTCGTGTGGTCTGTACCCCGGGGGTGATACTCCTATCTTGACATCTTCTTTCTTCTTCCTCTCGTTGATATCGAAGTGACAGAGACCTCTAACTTGCTATGCGTCAGAGGAAGGAGATAAACAACAACAACAAAATCATTCTGCTCCGTCTGCTCCGTCTGTAAACTACTCCACTAAATGCGAGACTGAGTTTCCGGTTCGATAGCACAATGGTCACAACGGCGACACATGCAATAAGTTAATATGTTTCAATACATGTGCTGGTAATTCCAAGAGAAGACGTGTGTTGCACCACAAATTGTCGTCCCTGCACAAATTGTCGTCGGCGACAATTTGTGCAAAATTTGACAAAACCTGACACCACAAATTGTCGTCCCCTGCACAAATTGTCGTCGGCGTCAATTTGTGCTGCAGGTGCTGTTCCCATTTTTCACCTTCACGGACGACAATTTGTGCAGGCAAACTGATAGCTCGTTGCACAAATTGTCACCCCTTGCACAAATTGTCACCAGTCCCTGTCTTCAAAATATTGCCATGTGTGGTTGTGCCTGTGATGTGTACGTAAGGTGTGTGTGTGTGTAATTGTGTGTGTGTGCGTGTGTGTGTGTGCGTGTGTGTGTGTATGTGTGTGTGTGTGGGTGGGTGTATGTGTGTATGTGTGTGTGTATGTGTGTGGGTGTGTGTGTGGGTGGGTGCATGTGTGTGTGTATGTGTGTGTGTGTGTGCGTGTGTGTTGCGCGCGTGCTGGGGTATGGGCTAGGTTGTTTGCGTGTGCGTGTGTTAGCGATGAGTGTTGAGCTGGTATGTATGTGTACGTGATGGGGATGTTGAGGTGGGTGTGAGCAATATATGTGTGCGTAACTGTGCAAGTACGGAATATTACGTGTGGGTGCATGGTGATGGTGGTGGTTGAGTGATTGTGTGTGGGGGGGGGGGGGGGCGAGCGCGCGTGTATGTGTACATTGTGTAGATGTGAAGTCGTGTATTTGTGTTGAGGAATTAGCCAATGGGTTTTGCATCGCCCTCTGTTTCATTGTTCTATAATATAATAAAAAATACACAGTGACGATGGTCATCGGGGTTACTATATTGGTGTGATTACAAAAAAGAAATGTCATGATGGTGAATGGACTTATAAACAAATATCAAAATATGATCACCCTTATGATCGTGCCAATAGGGCAAAATGAAAATAATTGACAATGCTCTAGAGTAAAGACAGCGAGTCAGTTAAAGTCAAATTTCATTATCTCCTTCTAGGAATAATACGAAAGCAGGGGAAACAGTTCATGAATTGTTTGTTCTGGTATTGCCCAACTTTTATGTGTTAGAACTAAAAACTTGACTGTGTTAACTGTCTTTATTCTCTTAGAGCAGTATTTGTGTAAACTGCACGTACACCCCACACACACACACATACACAAAAACACACACGCACACCACCATACAGACAGACATCCACACCCATACACTTACCAACCCACACTAGTGGAGTGGATAAGGTGAATAATTGTGCACTTTTGTGTACAAGCACCAAATTTGGCACACATGTTCAAAATCATATTTCAGACAATATTAGATATAGAGGTATCTCAAAATGTTTTCAGGGACACCTGGGTGCAGCCCCCAAATTGCCCCAGGGGCACTTATATGTTATTAACTTCTTTTCGAAAACGCACGGCCGGACTTGAAAAAAAAACCTTGATAGGAATCATCCTTAGGCAATAGGTACCTTACCTTTTTTCAAATGTGTGGTCGTAAATGGAAAGAAGGCCGGGGGGTAGCCCCCAAACTCCCCTGGGGGCATTTTTATCTTATTTTGGGACATTTTCTCAAGAATAAATAACTGGATTTTAACCAAACTAGATAGGAATCACCCTGTGGTAATAGGGAACATTAGATGTTAGATTTGGGGTACACAAGTGGCAAGGGGCTTGGGAAGGGGGGGGGGTATCCCCCAAAACGCCCCAGGGGGAAGTTTTCTTTTATTTTTCTAATACTTTTTCTCAAGAACAAATAACTGGAACCACCCTTAGGTATTAGGGACCTTAAGTTGTTAGAATGGGGGGGGGGACACAAATTGCAAGGAACTGGGAGGGGGAGCCCCCCCCCCCCCCAAAAAAAAAAAAAAAAAATGCCTCCAGTTCCTCTTATTCTTTACTTTTTCAGAAGAATACATAATAAATAAATAATAGGTACCTAAGTTATTAAGATGATGCTATGCAAGTGGCGAGGGGGGGCAAATGCTCCCAGGGGGCAAAGTCCACTGGTTTTGTTACCTTTTCGCAAAGGTACATGACTGTCTTTTAACCAAGTTGAAAGAAGTCACCTCGGAAAAGAGGACCTAATTAGGTTGTAAAAAGTGGATACATATCTAAAAATGAATGTTAGATTTCATCAAAACTCGACAGACTATTCTGAGGCAATGGGGAAATTTGTTACAAATGGGGATCCCATCTGTCATGAACTAGCCACCCTCCCCCTTCTCCCTCGCCCACCACCTCAGAAATGCGCCTTGCGGTCCAAAATGTTAAGAAAAAAGAGTGTTTTCTCAAATTTATCCAAACTGTGCAGTAACCAAGGATAATCTAACATACACATGTAGTCGCGTACTCATCTGATGAGGGGACAAGGAGGACCCCCCCCCCCCCACCCTCGAAATTAATATAGCGCCTTACATGTCGATTACTATCGTGTTTTCATGGGGGGGGGGGGGGACTTCGTTCCCTCCCTCAGTGCATGTCTTAACTTTTTTCTTTCGTCCTGCTAACTTTTTTCGACAAGCACCAAATTTTGAACATATGTTTAAAATACTATCTGGAATGATATGAGATATCGTTTTGAGGCATTTAAAAATGTTATCAATTTCGCCATCCTTCAGTATCATGACATGATAACACTTATAAATGTTTTAAGACTCTTTTTATAACCATATATAAGATAGTTAGCAGTGAACATGGTGAAATAACAATCGGTAATGCTCAGAATATGAAAGAACAGTGATGCAATTACTATTTCCATAGAAAATAACTATAATGGAAAATATAAACAAATTAAATGTAGTCAATCAGTTTTCAAGATGGCCACCACAATTTGAATAAACAAAACACAAATTGTCACATCACTCAATGGAGCATGATAGTTGATTGTGAAAAGGCTAGATAGAATAGAAATCCGTAAAAAAATCAGTGTCAACGGGAAGATAAAATTGATGCGCTAATTACTTAACTAAGAAACATAATGTTTGCTACATTAAGTGATGTAAATAAATGCTCTTTATTTATCTATTTTTTGGATAGATTCATGGTGACATTCTTTTCACACAATGCAATGTCATGTTCCTCTTCAGGAGCTGCTCATTCCATCATCTGTATAAACTCTTGGTCCATCGCCTTTCCATGGACCGTCCCACGTGATAGGGTCCATGGTATGGCGGTAGACCAAGAGTTCTGACAGAAATTTCCAGCCATTATGGATATAGCCACCAATTCTGAGGCCTCAAAAACTACAAAGCTATAAACATTGTTTTGGTAGCTAATTTAGACGCCTACTTGAAAAATGGCGTCTCAAGGACATATGTTTAAGCGCCTCTATATCTAATTTTGTTTAGTTCATAATTATGAACCTATGTACCAAATTTGATGCTTGTAGGTAAAAGTGGAACAGAATAAAGCTAAATACATGGCTTTGGCAGTCATTTTGGACTCAATGTTTGACCCTCCTTGTCTCCTCCTCAGATGTGTACGTTAGATTATCCTTGTTTACTGTGCAGTTTGGATACATTCGAGAAAACATTCCGTTTTTCTTGAAATAATGGACCGCAAGGCGCATTTCTGAGGTGGTGGGGGAGGGGCTGTGCTGTCAGATGGGGTACAATTGTCTGAGAATAATCTGTGGAGCTTTGATGAAATCCAACATTCATTTTTTAGATATGTATCCCATTTTTACAACCTTAAGTCCACTTTTTAGAGGTGACTTCTTTCAAGTTTGATTAAAATCCAGTCATTTACCTTTGAGTTAAAAGGAAAACATAAGTGGAATTTACCCCCTTGGGGAACTTTTGGGGCTAGCCCCCCCCCCCCCCCCCCCGTCCCTTGCCACTTGCATACCACCATTTTAAGAACTTAAGGTCCCTTATACCTAAGGATGGTTCCTATCAATTTTGGTTAAAAAGTTATTCATTCTTCTGAAAAAGTAGAAAAATAAGAAGAAGTTGCCCCATGGGGGCATCGTTTTTTTTTTTTCTCTCTCACTCCTTTTTTTTTTTTGGGGGGGGGGGGCTACCCCCTCCCGGCACCTTGCGATTTGTGCCCCCCCCCCCCATTCTAACAACTTAAGGTCCCTAATACCTAAAGATGATTCTAGTTATTTATTCTTGAGAAAAAGTATTTCAAAAATTTAAAGAAAGTTTCCCCGCCGCGTTTTGGGGGCTACCCCCCCCCCTTCCCCAGCCACTTGCCTCTTGTTGTATCCCAAGTTTAACAATTAAAGTTTGCTATTACCTAAGGATGATTCCTATCAAGTTTGGTTAAAATCAAGTTATTTTTTCTTGAGGAAATGTCCTAAAACAAGAGCAAAATGCCCCCGGGGGCGTTTGGGGCTATCCACCGGCCCCCTTGCCCCTTATGACCACACATTTTAACAAGGTAAGGTCCCTATTATCCAAGGATGATTCGTATCAATTTTTTTTTTCAAGTCAGGGCGTGCGTTTTCAAAAAGAAGTAAAAATAACAAATGAGGGCCCCTAGGGCACTTTGGTGGCTGCTCCCAGGCGCCCCTAAAAATGCCTCTATATCTAGTATTGTTCCAAATATGATTTTGAACATGTGTGCCAAATTTGGTGCTGGTAGACAAAAGTGCACAATTCACCTCATATTTGTTGCTTAACCGCCCCACTATATGACTGATTCACACAATTCTAGTCGACTAAATGGGGACTATTTCGGGCACAATACACACAAACCTTGATTCAATCCGTTGACCTGGTACCGCTACCCCATAACCCCCCCCCCCTACACACACACACACACACACACAGACACAGACACACACACACTCACACACACACGCACACACACACACACACTCACACACACGCACACACACACAATCACACACACACATGCACGCACACACACACAGTCACACACACGCACATACACATACACCCACACACACACACGCACACACACACACATTCACACACACACGCACATACTCACACACGCACACACACGCTCACACACACACACACGCACACACAATCACACACACATGCACACACACGCACATACACATACACCCACACACACACACGCACACACACACACATTCACACACACACGCACATACTCACACACGCACACACACACACACACACACGCACACACAATCACACACACATGCACACACACACCCACACTCACACACACGCACACACACAATCACACACACATGCACGCACACACACACTCACACTCACACACACGCACACACACACACCCGCACGCACACACTCACACACACACCCACTCACGCACACACTCACACATACACGCGCGCAAACACACACACTCACGCACACACGTACACACACACACACACACACACACACACACACACAAACTGTAACGTGACCTTTTATTTTGGTTTGTGTGCACTTGAGTTATGTGTTGGTTTTCATGTATTATGTTTGTCAGGAATTATTATATTAACAAAAATGTAAGCCCCTAATGGCCTTGAAGGCTTCAACGTCATATTGAATGTGTTTCGAGGGGGGACGACAATTTGTGGTGTCAGCCCCCTGCACAAATTGTCGTCGACGTCAATTTGTGCAGGGACGACAATTTGTGGTGTCAGGGTTCTGCACAAATTGTCGTCGACGTCAATTTGTGCAGGGACGACAATTTGTGGTGCAACAGACGTGCTTGGCAAACACTGAGGATATACGTTATGGACTCTTATATGACGGCCTAATTTGTGATGGATTATGGAGATTAAGTTGTCGTTCCTCCAACCATCATGACCATGCCGACGCGAATGGCATAATGAGGTTGCACTTCATATACGGACTATGATATACATGTATGCTGTAAACGCATGTATGGCATATATGTTTTCGATATTTACGGTCATTCTTTCCTCATAAAACATGGAAAATTAACAAATTAGTGTGCAACATCAGGGAAATGATCGGAGGAAACATAATGAATGGAATATAAGACTTTGAAGTGGACACTCCCGCAAACATTTCTCCCCCGTCACGATTGTGTAGAGTAGGTCTACCATAATGATAGCATTCACGATGTTGAAATGTGCCATGCATTTTTTTTTAAATGGGGAAGGTAATGTGATGCAGGAATGCTCCGTGGAACTGTCCACAACGTAGGGAGGTCTACTGCAGGAGGTCTAATTTAAAACCATCGGACGAACCAGAATGCCGATTCGATATCTAAGCCCCGGCATCTGCTGCAATTTGAGTTTTTTTTTCTCGTATCATTCACCGTCCCTCCTACTCTCCTTGCTCATATTATTCACGGGTCACTTTATATCCTATATAGAGCGTAATTAAATTTTTTTTTTAAGTCCAAGGAACATTCAATTTTGTTTTCTTCCTTAAACTGCTCTCGTCTTTCCCCAGACCCAGCCCCCGTCGCGTTATCCGTTTTATCTTTGCTCTTTAAACATCCTACGACAGGTTTGTGCCCCTCAGGGTCCTGTCCTGCGCAATACGTCAGTAGCAGCACTTCACATAAGGCGTAGTTTATAAACAGGTGGCTTTAATACTATCACAAGCAGAGGAAGACTGTAATACGCATATAAGGTCACTTACTGTAATGCAAACTGTAGTTTATACTTTTAAACCCTTAAACCCGAATCACTGATATCTAACCAACAAGGTTCATTACCTGTTTTAAAAATACATTTCTAATAATGTTGTCGTAGGAAATGGACTTGCGTTTTGCCTCCAAAAATGTTTTTTTGTTGGTGCATAGGCACTATACAGCAATGATTTAACGTGATAAAAATCGTGACAAATCCGCAGTGTACTGATTCATATGAATCATCAGTAATGAATGGCTTATTCATTGAGATGAAATGTAGCCTCTATTTCAAATTGGCAAGCACAATTTGGGCTGTTACGTGTTGTCTCACCTACAATTGAGGCCACATATCAACGCAAAACAGATTGTGTCTGTGCCAAATAAAATCTGCAATATATATGATGGATACACACAGATAGAACCGAGTTCCGATTGTGCGGAGAAAACGTTGTAGGCTTACATAGCGGCAGATTTGGTGAATTACATATTACTGTGGCAACGAGCTGGCATGAGAGCGGGAATTGTGTTGGCTTAAGAGATTAAACGAGTTGGCAAGTTGAGGCTCTCTTCTCCAACTCTCGTGCCCTTTCAATTTTCCATTGCGAAATCAAGCGACCGTATGCTATCCTGAGGTCATCTCATTTAGTTCATACATTGCCGCCAATGCTCATAGGAAACACATGGAAGGTTGCTCCTCATATATTGCCACGGTGACAAACGCCTAACATCTTCACAACACCTAACCTTTTCGACGGTGATTATCCTGGTTTTTGCGCGCAAGTCTTTCACTAATCGTGTGATTTGGTACTTGTGACGTCAGCATAAGACACCGGGTGCTAGGGAAGGCTGGAGCCTGGAGGTGCTGAGTAGCAGGAGGAGACGAGCAGTGGTTCCCCTTCCTGCCGAGGCGGGCCCTGCCGTTCGTCATAGATGTTAGCCCAACCAGCCAACACAAATTGGACTCTCCTGGGACTGAGGGCAAAACAGCGTGTAGCCGGGTACAGGGATCCCAACCACTTATTTCCCGTGCATCTTCACATTACCCGTGTTCATTCCAATCGGAGTCGATTCCACCGTGCTGCTTCTTACATGTTACCATCCATGTGCGCGTCCGTTATGGTTAAGTAATAGAAATCGGAAAAAGCAGCACAAATGCTTACCTGTATGTATGGTGGCCTCTAGGTGTCGAATAAAAATGGGGTTATTTACTCTCCTCCATTACAGTATACCTTACTGGCGCGTGTGAGCTGACAGGTTTATAGCGAACAGTCGCATCTGTTTTCCTTTACAGGTTTTATTTCCCCTTTCTCTGCTCTGCTCTGCTTAAAGGGAATCCATTCCTGTGTTCTGAACCAGAAGACCGGAAGTTGTCGTCTCTTCTGCAAACGCAAACGGGAGGTACCTAAAGAAAGAGAGAGAGAGAAGACCCGATTCGTATGAGTAATCTATATGCCGAAGACTCACAAGATATACATAAGAAAGAGATAGGGAGGAAGAGATTCACAGATAACAGGAGGAACTCGGTTGTGTCACCTTAGTTTAATTGCTTCAGCCTCTTTGTCTTCAACCTCGAGTTGTTGCTTATGTTATACGCGCATCGTTACATAAGGACACATTTCGCCGGACCAGTTAAACATTTAAGATGGCTGAACGTTACGTGTATAACAAGAAGGCGAAGGAGGAGATGAAAGCAGCGAAAGACATTGCTGATCGGTTAGCATCAAGGGGCTGGTGCAACAGTATATGTCAAGGCAGGGAATGTAGCGCATGTGAGTATTTCATCACCGTATATCTTCACCAACATGCACATGTTACAATTACTACTAACAGAAACATACTGTCCGTCACTTATGCTATGTACCTTGTGACAATCAACGTCGCTTGAAATGTTACTTTTGTTTGTTGGCCTGTTTTAAAGATGTTTGTTTCTGGACCAAATCCATTTTCATGCAAGGTACGGGGTCTTTGAATACATCTCTTTCTCATGTTAAGATTATGATATATCGTCCTATACATGCTTTCGCTCTGTGTTTTGATCCGAATTCGCGCTCTATTATCACTTACTTTATTGAGTGCTTTATTTGACAGTTTGACGTATATAAAACGCCATTCCGCATACGACGACATAGAGTACTAGTCATCTCCTCGAAGTACACTGTAGATTAGTAACACATTGAACGCGTCTTAACATCAAGTGGTGAAATGTTTACATTCAGATATGTCGTCCCATCGATCTATGTTCTGATCCGAGTTCGCGCTCTATTACCACTTCCTGGGTTACCTAAGTGTGCTTCCGGGTGCCTTAAGTGACAGTTTGGCGTATACAAAACGCTACGCTGCATACGATGATGTAGCCCTTCTCCAAGTACCTTATTGTATTAGTAATACTCTGTATGTTTGTTATAAGACGTAACAAGCAATACTAGGTAAATTTCAATCATCTGATTCAATAGTGAAAGGAATGTCACCTCGTACACGTTTTACGCAGAAAACGGTTTATACATTGACGCATGTGTTAGGTGTTGTGGTTTCATTAATAACGGCTCAGTGAAAATATGACTTTTTGTGACTAAAAGTGCAGTATGTTCAACCTGACCTTGTCTTATAAAGCCTTTCCTCTTAATTCTCGGGACTGTCAAGAATTCTCTGTGAAAACCTGTCAAACAAGTGTTAACAGAACGCGTTTCAACACCTACGTCATGTTCGTGATATTCCCCCTGTGAGTGGCTTATTGACCTTGTAGACTTCTAAAGGATAGAAATACTTGACCACTCTTCATTGTCTTCTCCCACAGTTGCTCATTTGTCATTCCTGTAAAACTGCAAGATCATTTAGCTCTGTATCTTGGCTATCCAGCCCACACCGATCGTATTTGTCTGCCTCGTTTTTTCCTCGTGCCTTAATTTCGGCCTGACCTTCGCATGTATTATTCACTTATACAGTAAGTAATCATCTTATAAAACAATTATTTGCATCACCGCATATGGAAACATAATCATTATAATGGAAATATCTGTAGGCATTCATTGGTTCTACTGTAATTACATTCCGAACCTTTTCTTCGCATTTCAATACATTCAAATCCTTGTGTGCCATGAATGCATTTGTGCACAATTGATACACACTAGCTCCATAGAACAGCCGTTTGTCTAGCACACTAAGAATTCACGTTTTCAGGGTGACATTGCAGACAATAAGCTTTCTAAGACAGTGTTAGTCATAGCTTCCCAATGGATTCATGAATGCCTGGATATTCTATATGTTCTGTTTTTCTCTTTCCCTGTTGTCCTATTATTTATTGCTTGGTTTACTTTGTGTCATAACATTCGTGTATTGTTCTCGTGATTACCCAAATCATCGAATACCTGTAGTACAGACCGTCTTTCATACTACCCCACCCCCTTTCCGCCCGCCCTTCCCCTTTTCTCCATCGCCTATTTCTTCGTGGTAACCTTTTCGTCGACATATCATACTCCTGTATACCTTCCTTTAATTAAACCCTATCTTTCTTACTATTAGTTCTTTGCTCCTTCTTTTCTTCTATCTTTCGTTCTTTCGTGTTTTTCTTAAGTGCCTTCCTTTGTTATTCTTCTGTCTATTTTTTGTGAGCCTTTCCTATCTCTTGCGTTCCACTTCTTGTTGTGCTTTTGTGCTTTCTGTTTCTGCCCTTCCTACCAAACATTCCCCTCTTGCTGCTAGCTAGGGCCCCATATCTTCCCCCTTCGCCCTTCCGCTACACCCCATTTCTCATCCGCCTCTTCCCCTTGCTGCATAATTGTCTACACTGCCCTCTCCCAATAGCCTGACGTTTGCCTTAGCCATTCGAATACTGTCAGACTCACTTCTACGCGTTGCGTCTGCACCTGTTTATTTCCGCCAGGGTTTTCTTCAAAGTTATCACCTCTGCCTATATTATAATTCTCACACTTTCGTCTTCCGTAGAGTAATGCTACCCCTTTCTAGTTTTGATCCTCGTTTCCCTCTTTCTTAGCCTCTAAAATTCACAACATCTCATTCTAGAACCCCGTCTCCCCCTTTCCGCTCCACTCGATTATTTTCCATGTCAAATTTCGTCCATATGAGACCCCCTTGGTACTTTTCTCCCACTCTGTTTTCCTCCCGCTGTATTTAGCTTCGCTTTACTTTATCCTTATACCTCCATCCCGTTTTCCCCACTTGACACGCTTCCTTTTCTTCGCCCTGTCTTTATTTTTTCTTTTCAGTTCCTTTCCCCTTTTCCCCACATTTGATCGTTACTTCTCTAAGGGCTTACTAATCCCCCTGTAAACCCTTTCACATTCTATTCATCTTTTTGTTCCGTTCACTTTTCTTTCTTTGACCATTTCTTACCATGCCCTTTTTCCTATCCCTCATCACCATCTGCTCCCTTTCTCCTATCTCACCTGTCCCCTACAAATCTCCTTTCCACCACCCTCCTCACCCCTCTCCCCCTTCCTTATCCCCTCCTCACCCCTCTCCCCCTTCCTTATCCCCTCCTCACCCCTCTCCCCCTTCCTTATCCCCTCCTTACCCCCTCCCCAACCCTCCCACCCCATCGCTCCCCCTACCTCCTGCCATTTCCAGTCTACAATGACTAATCCGCACTTCCTTTAATATCGCGTTAATCAGATGTCTTGTCGTGTAGTATTTTCACAATTTTCTGCCTTATTTTATTAACCTTTATGAAGTCTGATAGAAATCCCAGATATCGCCTTTCAATTCAATTTCTACTTCCGTTCTGCCTTCCTCGCCTTTACGCATATATAATTACAGCTGATGATTTTTAAATATCCTCATGACAACTTAATCTCAAGTGGATTATCTGTGTGATGATAATTATCTTGGTTATATAAATTTCAAATTTTAAAAATTATAGTAAAAACAAAATCAACAGAAAACAATACGAATCCTACAGTATGCATCATGAACCGAATGTTGTTCTGCAAACCGTCAGACTTGCCTGCCTGGTTGTGTATGTGTGTGTGTGTGTGTGTGTGTGTGTGGTTTGATGCTGATGAAATTGCAATCTACAATAAAACAATGGCATCCCCATGAGGAAGAAAATGGGGAGAGGTGATCAGATGAGTTGGTTTCACACGCTCCTGTCTGTGCTGAACAAATGTAACCACAAACAGCTGCCACGTGCATGTGTCACCAGTTACCATGGTAACTATTAATCCCTTGATGAAGAAAGGAGGAGATTTGCATACAATGTTTTCTTTTGTATAATATTCTCTATTTGTCTCATTGAGTTTTTCCCCTTTCTATCCTTCTTGTAGCTTCGCGTAGGTTGTGTCTGTTTCAGGTCTATCCGCCGCGAGCTGTGTGCGTGTAGGACTCATGCCGTTCTTTTCTTTATATTCATTACAGTTATAGATTTCTGTTATCATGAATATTGTTTATACTTCTGTTTCGAATTTAATGTTATGTATATCTCAACGCGTTTTGATTTAATTTCAGTTTATCATTATGTCTATGGAATATTAATATTAATTTGAAGGAAATGTATTATTGAAGATTAAAGTAAAGTGAATAAAAAGTAAGCCTCTATCCCTTCATTAACACTTCCGCGCCAACACAAATACTACACTGTAGAATGGCTGGTGTAAAGCCGCGACAAAAAGACCATTGACTTGATACACATGTCATACGCCCATGGTACTAAGAGGGTTAACATGCAAGACAAAAGCCGCATAGCCTTGTTTCAATATTACGCAATCACATCACATACCGTTTCATATTGTGGTCGTCGACATGACTTTTTCCTAGAGACAAATCTCAAGACTTTCATACTGTATTAGAGTGATTTACTCAGGTGTAGACCTAATGACATTACTCGTAGATGGAAACAAGATGGAAATCAAACGGAGGTTTGGGAATGGATAAATTAAGACATTGGTGGTTTGCCAAGACTGGTTCGCTAAACACATTACCTCATTTTTATGTATAGCAAACAAGGTAAAGAAAACAGCGATAAATCTCTTGCTTATTCATTAAAAGTACTGCACTAACTGACTAAGCTCCGTCAATGATAAAAAAAAGCATAATACTAGAAGCAATATTACCATTAGTAGTATATGTAATAGTAGTGGAGGTAGAAGTCGTAGTAGTAGTAGTAGTAGTAGTAGTAGTAGTAGCAGTAGCAGCAGCAGCAGCAGCAGCAGCAGTAGTAGTAGTAGTGGTGGTAATAGTAGTAGAAGTAGTAGAAATGGTAATAGTGGCAGTAGTAGTAGTGGTAGTAGTAGTAGTAGTAGTAGTAGTAGTAGTAGTAGTAGTAGTAGTAGTAGTAATAGTAGTGGAGCAGCAGCAGTAGTAGTAGTAGTAGTAGTAGTAGAAGTAGTAGTAGAAGTAGTAGTAGTAGTAGTAGTAGTAGTAGTAGTAGTAGTAGTAGTAGTAAAAGTAGTAGGAGAGAACAGAATAGCTGGCATAATCATGTTAGTATTAAATGTAGTGATAGTAGTGGTGGTAATGTTGTAACTAACTCAGGATATAGTGCTTTTCAAAAGTTCAATTATTAATAAAAGTAGTGACATACGGTGAATATGTTTTTATCGCAAATATGAAATATTCCGTATGTGTTCATATTCCATTGCCGACAGATTACTACTGGCAATTAAGTGTCAAATAGATGTCATATGAAATGGAGAACGTCACCAAATATAGCTCAGTTATTACCAGAGTACCTTGAAAACGAGATATTCAGTTACTTTCGAAATATCGAGTTATGCTTTCTGGAGATAACTTTCATTTCACCGTCTTTGACCTGCAATAGTTCCACGCAAGCAAGACATAACCTTCATAACGTTGGGGATAATCGTGATAATGAAATCTGACAAAGTGGGCGTAATCCTAGTAATGTCCCACTTTGTCTTACTAAAAATAGAAATTCAATTTAGGATTTCGTTTGAAATTACAAGCGTGAGAGATCAGACATGTCATTGATATATCCGTTGATAATCTTAATTATTTTACTTTCAATAACTCGCAAAGTGCCAACGTCGCTCTCGAGCATCACTGACTTACATAATATATTTAGCTAACAAGAATGCTAACAAGAGGAAGTAAAGGGGAAATACAACATCTTCAAGGTAAAAGTCATGAAGGAAGATTAAATATACATCATGTACATGGCAAACGAGAAAAAAAAAAGTATATGGTAAAGATGAAGAGAAATGATGAAATGATGATGATTGTAATTATGGTAACAAACGAAGGAATGACACTGTGCCTACTTAGATTACGTCAGATAGGATAATGATCTAGATTTGAAAAATGTACACGTAAATTAAAAAATCAATTTAAATTAAAATCTCCATATTACTCACTTGATCCTCTTTCATACTCCTTTTCCTTGCTGGAAATAACCTTGCTGAAAATGAGCAGCCATTTGAAAGGGACATTAGATAACTTCCGCCTACTGCTATTCATTGTCTTCCTTGCTGCGTCACTTCAATTGTTACGTAATAATGATGATGTATTTAATGTATTATCAAGGAGTGGCGTAGCAGGGCCCCGTTGCATGAAACTTACCATTGATGGTAACTCTGTCATCGATGGAAGCTACTATGGTAACGTCGCTCGACAGCCAATCAAATTCAAGGTTTCCATACAAGTTGCCATTGATAGCAAAGTTACTATCTATGGTACGTTTTATGCAACAGGGCCCAGGTTTCAAATGAATAGGAATAAAGGGACAGGATTAGCATGGTTAGGTTGGGAGGTTGTACTCGTAGTATGCGATACCTGTGGTACAATGAATTTAAGTAAAGTTAGGTCATTTACTTTAAAGAACAAGCAATCGCACTAGCCAGAAGTTGAAAGCTCAAATTACAAGGTTAAAGAGGAGTAGGTGGGGGGGGGGGGGGGGTAGATGAAAGAAGAAATTTAAGGCGAGGAAGATTATTTTCGTGAAAGAGGACAAACTGAGAAGGAAACCAAAAATGAAGGCAGAGGAGAGGAATAGGGGGAAACCTAAAGTCTGCAATCTGCCGACAATATAGCTGTTAAAAAAGAAAAACAAACTTAACGACGTTAGACGGGATGTGGGGAAGGGGCAAGGGAGAGAGAAGAAAGTGGGTATTGAATAAAGTGCATGACCAAACTGCAAAGCGTGCTTTTTTGTTTTTAATAAAAGTGACATAATCATTGTCAAATTACTGCCGAGCAAGCAATATGAACTAATTTTGTTTCAACGTATATGTATATTGTTGATTGGCATGACTGGGACATGTCAATCATAGCTTTGGCGAGTAATAAACTTATAAATTACCTGACTTAACATGCTTAATAACAACCGCAATCACGGTCAATTTCTTGCTACGTACATAAATCGCGGAGTTGTGGTAAGTACAGTACATACATGGAAGTCAAAGCATATAAAATGCCGGTCGCGTCCAGTAGTGGATATGTAATAGGATACGAAGAGATATTCTGTACTAATCTGAGCTTTTGTGTTTATGAATGAAGGCATTGTAACAAAGTATAATGAAAATCCAAAAAAATCGTTAGCTTCCTTTATTGGGTAATATGTAAGGAAGAAATACGCATAGATAATTATGGGCTGTCAGGGAAATTAGTTTCCATTACTTCATTGCTGTCCTTGTAGTAACGGTGCAAATAAATATAGTTGCGTTTTGCATTCGCTTCTCATACGCACAAGCATGATAATTGAACAACAAGATTGTCAGTGTTTTTGTACTCGGAGATCTGTCCCGCTGTCTCGATGGATTAGATTTCATCTTTTCGACTTGAGGCTTGTCAATTGTAGTAACTCTGATTTTATTTTCTGGACTAAATGTATATTAATGGTTGCCGTTATAATTTAGCTGTATATATGTATCGTAGAAGTCATGCTAATGAGTATAAAAACACGATACATATAGCAAACTGTGAATTTCACTGTGAGGCTATTGATCAGTTTGTCAAAAAGTGTTAAGAAAAATACAAATATAATTTGTTATATTTCTACGCCCTGCCTCTGTAATCGTCTTTTGTTTTGATATTGTGAAGAGCATAAGGATACTTATTTTTAACATGTTAGTCATTTTTTTTTTATTATTGTTGATAAGGGGTTATTGATTGTGCGATAAATTATTTCACTTTTTCAAATCGTCCACAAGATGGGTTTAAATTTTTTGCTTTGCAATAGCGCCACCTTCCGGGCGACTAGTCACGTTTATTCTTATTCGATGACTCCGCCTGATAATATTTGTGCGCCTACTTGCTTTAGCTGGCAGTCAGTGAATGCATACTGCTATTAGTATTACTAGTATTACTACAACTTCTAACAATAAATATAGTAATACTACTCCTACGCCGAAACAAGAATGTGGAGGAATGTAATTCGTACTTAGTTCGGATGCAGCCATTGGTTCTAAGTTTCGCAAACACATTGTCCAATTGTTAGTAGTAGTACTAAGCTGAGATAGCTGTAAGAACCACATCCTAAAGTGTTCTCGTATATCAGATTCATGTAGTCCCGTGGTACAGGAAAGTAAGTTAGCGGTCTCCTTCAACCCTTAATACCCCCTGAACTGTTCAACACATTTATTTCATGGCTTCGTTTTAAGCTATGGCAGCTCAAAGCCTTCATCTTGTTCGTCTTGCTATACTTCATATCAGACTGGCCTCTGTGTCTTATTTTTAGACCCAGACGGAAACGAGCAGGTAAAGCCAAAAAGTAGCAAAAAAAAAAGCACGAATTTTCTTTAGGTTTTCTCTCTCCTCATTCTTGTTCATGTGTCCGCCGTGCATGCTACTGTACGCGTGACTCAGATGCTATTTCGGGGTCTTCCTTTCTGCGGCCCCCAGTGAGTGCATCATGGAAGAAGAAGAATAAATCTGATAAGAAGTCTAACAACGGGCCCCATTCTGTCCGCAAGCCCGACGTTAGTGGAGAAAGTGTTTTGTGGCATTAACGCTTATGTGAATCATAAGATGTCGATTATAATGATCATCATTACAACTTCTGATACGTAATCAAGTATGAAATGGAAGGGAAACGTTAAAGTGTATAGTTATCGTATACTTTACTTACCTATCCCCACCTACGCCGAATATTCACGTCAGTGCAAATGTTGTAGTTTCGCAAATTACACGAGATAAATCAGTTGTACATTACAGTGTAAAAATGGGCACGCAACAAGATTGTAGCTGAGTAGCACGCAGGTAATTTTCTCGTAACATTTATCAAGGTTTTCAAAGAAAGAAATCGAATCTGACGGGTATTTAAAGGGTTACTAAATTAGAAAAACGTCAGAAAAATCAAAATGCCATCAATGCCAACGGTGTGAATAAAATATTTTATTCACGCCGTTCAAAAAATACATTACCAATGGGAACACCAAAGCTTTTTCGAGGTTTGTCCGAGTAGCAACAAATAATAGATTCAAAGTCATTGTCATGTCTTAGTTCAGGGAATACACTTTAAAAACGGCACAAGAAATGCGAAATTGTATTGTTAAAACGGCATAAACAATTACCCTTGTTTCTTTTGAAAAGTGATCATTTTGCCTATAATGTGTGCTCACTTATGCATGACTGAGTGAATAAATGTGATTTTCATACGGAAGTTGGTCAATAAGTAAAGGTACAATCCTGCCAAGTTATGTTGTTCAAAATTTCTGTGGTGAAAAGTTATGGTATTTTGCTTAGGGGGTACTTAATTTTTTTGTTGTGTTTAGATGACAAAGGTGAGAGGTTAAATAGCTTATGTGGTTTGTCCTGACCTATCCGGTGCGGTGATCCGGGGAGATCAGAGAAGTGGTGTTGTGGGTCAAAACACTAATGGGCGTGGCACATCGCACATTGTAGAGGTAATGACTCCATTCGAGAAACAGACACATAATAAAACAAGATAAATTTTGAAAATACGAAACAATGGAAAAAGGAGGGGGAAAGTGGAACACCGTGTTAATCTCAGTTCGATATTGTACATTGTGAAGGTAACCACTTGATGCTAGTATGTACCTTGTGTACCGCTCTGTGTATGTCCGGGGATTGATATTGGTGAAAGAGAGATACATACAAAGAAATACAGAATGATAGATTGATACGACAAAATGAAGAGTGAGAAACTAAAGTGGAATCCCGTGTTAATCTCAATTCAGAAAGTGCCCCTGTCTTTACAGAGAGGCGGGGTGTAATAAGTGAAGTCTTCTCGAAACTGTGTAACCACTAGTACATACTCATTCTATGATTACGGTAGAAAAAAGAAGGACGGGAAAACGAATAGCAGAATACAGGACAGAAGATAGAAAATGAAAAGAAAAAAAAAACTAAGAACGAGTATAAAAGTATCCTTGCTATAATGGAGATGCGTGGAACAATCCTTTTTGAATGAACAAATTCGAAGGGAGAGAAAGGAAAATTGACAGGTGATCAAGTGACGAGGCACTATGGGAGAGGGGATGGGTGGTGAATAAGAGTCTTTTACTTCTTTTTTTTACTGCACTGGTTGGCTCGATACTGCTATAAATACACACTTCTAACCGCTACTCCGCTCAAGAAACGAAGCCAAATTTCCTATCAAAGCCAGTCACTTTTTTTATAACCATCTAGCCGTCCTTCACGATCAAGACACATGATCATACAATTGCTTTCCTTTTGGTGGTTTACTCGCCCAATAGGGCTATTTTAGACCACGCTTTCACGAGAGTGTGCGTCACTTTTTTAGAATATGTGTTTGTAATCATGCCCATACAGCCGGGTTGAAGATTGTAAAGAGAACTGCGCGATTCCCAAGCAACAGAAAACATGTTATGTTTCTGGACAGCTATAACGTCTGCAGTCTAACCGCACGTTGTATTCCATGTACATATTTAAGGATTGTGTAACTAATTCGCAACAGGGCTTCTTAGAGGAGCTCATTTGACGTTTGATGTTGTTCTTGAAATTTTTCTACTTGCCCTTCCGTTTCAGTGCAAAGAGTATAATGTGCATTGGGCGATTCACGTTGCATGCATTGCGACATACACAACAGCATGTCGCGCACCGTAACGCGGGAAACGGTTGGCAACGTACGACCGACACCGTGATATATTTTTCCATGGCAAGCTGCCTGTTGCTAGCGTATCAGCGTCAAACAAGAAACAGCAGTTTATCACTTCAATCTAATATACTTTCCTTGCTAATTGCTGATCGACACTTCAACTTCGCGCATTTAGAGCTTCTTCTACATCCCCATACACTGCATTTATTTTGTTATATTCCTTTTCCCTGTAATTAGTTAAAGAAAGTTGTAAAATAAGACATTGAATCGAGAGAAAAGCTCACGTGAATACATTGAGTATAGAACATAGCGGAGTTAAACTCCAGTTGGTACCTTCGTGTTTGTACTACGAACGTGTTTTAAATCAAGTAATTGGGGTAAATCCGATTCCAAGAGTATGTGATTTAGACGAGTGATGTAAAGTTTAAGGTTCTAATATTTAATGTAAAATTTACGATTTATCTATTTCTCCCTATTCACTCATTGCTTTATTGAAATCACATCGGACACTAGTATAATCAAATTGAATATCAAAGATGTCAATGGTCTTAAATCTTACATACTCGTTGAATATATGTAGAGACACCCACTAATGTTTTAATATTTTCATGCAGCATATACCCTCTATTTCTTGTTAAATGTTTTTGCGCCTTTTTGTTGAAATATCTGCTTTATTGATTAATCTGTTTATTAAATTTTAAAACGCATTATGAAAAAATGTTCTATAGAAGGAATCATGTCCAAAGTTTAGTAATTACTCATAAAATTAGGATTTCACACATACATAATAACCCCAAAGATACTGTAAGAAAGACTAATACTTTTTTCGTAGTACGAAAAAAGTCGGTTTGAAATTTAACGGCTGAAATTTTTACATATACAGAAAGCTTCAACATGCTATATTCTTAGAAATGGTCTTGAATCACACTTTCTTCAATTTACGATCGTGATAGACGATTTCAAATCTTAAAGTTGATATTCATAGAAAATCCAAAAATATAGCGATCCATATATCAATGGAAAGCTGAAAGTGTGTAGAAGTCAAATTTATTCATTATTTCACTTATAAAATAATACAAAAGAAATAAAAACAGTTTTTGTAACGCATCGCATAATGCTACGAACCCTGCCGTTTGCCGTCCGCGAAAAGAGCGATTTATTGTGACGTAAGGTGAATGGGCACGTAAGCCATCTCCAGCCGCTACATTACGTGTTTTATACGTATAGCTGTAGTATATCGTCGATCCTGACTAAATATACCATTTAAGGCTATATTTCACTGTCTTTTAGATTTTTCTTGTTAGTAACATTTGAGTAAGTCTTGCACAAATCTAAGAAAAATAATCTCAGCAATAATAAAGTAAGAAAAATGAAAATATTCTGACCTTTATCGGGAGGTTTTACATTGAAATACGAAGTCGAGTCTACTGAATTTAATACGAGCTGTCGTTCGGAAAAGTTAGTTTTCTTGCACTTGTACGTTTTGTAGAGGTTATGCCATCTAACGACCTTTCAATTAAGGCTTACAGATATCTCAAATAATGTTGATAGAAGAGTTGAGATAATATAATCTAGATATCAAACACTCTAGACCTATTTATATTTTTCTCGAAAGATTTGTTGACGTACAACGTCATACATACTGCAGTATACGATTATGCACGCGCGGTAAATTATATAGCCCATGCATATCGCGACTGCATATCGTACATTTCGCATTCCATGATTACAATGCATGCTCGCGATCGCACACGTACACATGTATGGGTATTACGCTTACAACTTTTGCATGTATGTACATTGTGTACTATACTTGTGGTCTCTTATTGCGCGAAATATAAACTGGTTTGTCAACATGAACGTACGTATCATAGTACACGTACATGTACATGTCTGCATCGTAGTTTTAATCTTAAACAATTTCATCAGAATTGTTGACAGAACAATCGAGTCCTGTTCTTTTTTCTGTTTCGTCCCGGTCGACCGGTAGCTAGCTCGACTCGACGGCTACGCTGAGCTACTGCACGGATCGGGCCCACGGTTATTGCAAACTCGCGCACTAAGTTTTGGAAAAAAAATAAATACCCTCTAGTCTAAATCATTTCAACTACATACCAATTTTCGGTGCTGTTTGGATCAAGCCTGGCATGATCCTGGTTGCCCCTTGGCCTAGTATCCCCGTAGTTTTCCATTTGTAGATCGAGATTGACATCTTCTTGAAGTTCAGGTTCTGGTTCATGCCGGTAAGCAATTTCTATAGCGTCCGTAACAACACCATTCGTACTCGCAGCTTGAGCCTGAGGAGCGTTTGATTCATCATCAAAATCTCCCACTTCACCTTCATCGATTTCACTATCTGGTCCACTACTAGAGCTAATACTCTCGTCTTCAAGTTCTTCTTCAAAATTGTCGATTTCAAAATCTAAATCGAGGTCCAACTGATGGCATTGTTAAAGTCTAAAAAATAGTTCAGTAATTTGCTGTTCGGTACGTACACGAAAGCTGCACGTGACCGATTGTCAAATGAAATCGTGGACATTCAGTTACGTCATGCACTGTGGCCTATTTTACGAGACGTAAATTGGGCAGATTTCGAGAGGGAATTTGAGTAGGTTTTTTTGGATATTTCTGCGCTCCTGGTTTGTTTTAAAGTTTGGGATTAGCGTTATAATGATCATCAGGTCATAAACTTTACAATGATATCAAATTCAACCGTATTTAAAATCAATGAATATCAACTTTAAGCTTGCAAAAGGGACGGACAATCTTTAAAAAGAGCATTCACTATTTTAGCATTTATAGCTAGGGGTAGGGCTTGCTACAGAAAGTGAGAGGAAGAAACCGTTAGTCTTTGTGCAGAC
The DNA here is from genome assembly GCA_963669155.1 of Arbacia lixula. NCBI lineage: Eukaryota > Metazoa > Echinodermata > Echinoidea > Arbacioida > Arbaciidae > Arbacia > Arbacia lixula. Next base: position 10,573,179 of record OZ022594.1, read on the forward strand.
ATCTATATTCTTGTATGGTGTGTATTATTTTACTTACATTATTTCATCATCTTATAATAATTTCTTGGATCCATGGTTACAGGACAATAACAAGAAGTGAATGAAAGACAACCACCACACATCACTTTGGACTAGATACATATGTGTTTTGCAATTTGCACTGACACACAAACATATATATTTATACACTTTTTTTACATATCAAACCCGTGCACCCACACACACACACACACGCACACAAACATACATACATATAAGCGACATTCTGACCATGCTGACGTAAATGATCTCTATGATATGTGTATAGCCCCCAAGGGGGCGGAAACCGCGTATGACCTATGAACAATTTCCCCTTCCTGTGTGGTTTCCCAGACAGGCAGTGACGACGGGGATAGCATAGTGGAAGGGGTGGGGGAGGGGGGGGGGAGGGGGGGGGGTTGTGGAGGTACGAAGACCAGGTCATGCTCGCATGAGTTGGACACAAGGCCTGTATATTTGAAAGTATGTACATGGTATCAAAGTGAATTTTCTTGTCTGTCCTTGGAGGTGAGATCAACAATTGAAATGATCACTGATGGTACAAGATTAGAAACACAACAAAAAACAAGCCCCCCCCCCCTCCTCCTAAGCAAAATAGCATAACTTTTAATCGAAGAGGTTTGGGGCAAAAGAATTCGGCAGGATTGTTCCTCACCTTATTGACTAATTTCTGTGTGAAAATCACATTATTCCAATTAGTCATGCATGAGTGGGCAAAGTTTTAATGCAAAAATGTCACTTTTTAAAAGTCACAAGGATGATTTTGGGATTCTTTCATATGAATTTGTGATGAATTCCATTTCTGGTGCATAATTTATGCCCTTTCATTGTTTAACATCTATCTCTCGATGCACTAACACCTATTCCGACACTATTGTTCTGGTTGAGTGAGCGCCGTTTAACAAATATTCATCCCTCTTGAGTTTGAAACTTTTAAAAAACTTTATTTTTTGTAAAAAATAAAACTCTGGATATTTTGACGAAGATGACCTATTATGATGACCTATTATGAAAAGATCAGAAGTCATTTCCGTGTTATGGTTGAGTGAATACACTTTAAAAATTGCACAATGCCAAATGTACTGTTAAAACGGAATAAACAATTACCCTTGTGACTTTTGAAAAGTTACATTTTTGCCTTTAAAATTTGCCCACTCATACATGACTAATTGGATTAATGTGATTTTCAGACAGAAGTTAGCCAATAAGTTAAGAAATGATTCTGCAAAATCATTTTGCCCAAAATAAATAAAAATGCTATTTTGCTTATGGGGAGGGGACTTACTTTTTTACTGTGTTTAGTATGACCTATCGATGCTTCCTTGATTTTTTCCTCATTAATTGGAAATAAAACATTGAATTGAGAATTGTTTAAAGTAATGATATTATACACATTTTCTATTTGATTTTGTATTTACGAGCAAAAGTTACCCTTGTGTCTGGAACCGTAAACCTCAAAGCTTATTTGGGATAACTAGTAGTATGACTGTTCATCGTACATAATACGTAATCACCAAGCTTAGTACGTGTCTGGGGCAGCTTTTGTATTTTAAGATTATATGTTAAGTGATTATATAAAGACACACGTACACTAAGAACTACCCACAAGTTATCAGGATGCCATTCGTATCTAGGTGTGTAGAAAGGAGATGTGTTCGATATTAAGTGGTTCGTTTTGCAGCCATGCGCGTTTGTTTGTGAATTGTGCTCCCATATACTGTGCGATTATTGCAATTCACAGTCTAATTATCAATTTCTTTGACTCGTTTATGTCTTCCTTCTAGTCTTCCTTGTCGATTGTAAATATTGAAATAAACACGGTAAATATATCATGATATATACTAGGCCTACATATGAAAACGACTGGATTTCCTTTCTCTAATCGCTCAGGAGGATTCATCTCAATATTTCATTGAAGAATTGTTGCTTTGAATATTTTCTTTTGGGCTTAACCAATGGCTCTGTCATTGTCATTGGAAGCATCTTGACCCGATGGACACTTTAAGTCAGATATATGATATGGTCTACGTGCGAATATGAGGCTGGGGTTCATGATGTTGCACAGGAGGAAAGATGTAGGCTGCTGATAAAGACTACATGTCTGAAAACGGAAGGCCCTCGTCACCCAGGGTCAAACGCGACCCCTTCCCGCTTCCTCCCCCACCCCTCCCCGTGGGGGTGGGGATAAGGGGGTGGGGGCGTCTGGCCATGTAGCGTAGGGGAGGGGGGAAGGCTGATGCTACGCAGGCAGCAGACAGACAGAGCCTTGTGCTTAGAGCAGGGTGCGAGCTGTAGAGCGGATGTGAGTGAGCTCTACCCGATGTTCCCCCTCCTGTATGCCCTGTTAGCTATCAGCGGTAAGAGGGTCTTAATTTAGCTCGGCTGCTAAGGTTGTGAGATCCCCCTTCTCTCTTCAAATCACACACACACACACACACACACACACACATACATACACACACACACATGCACACTCACACACACACACACACACACACACACGAACACCAAGTCTTGGATAGAGAGCCCCCGCGTATACCTCTGCGCGCCCCTTTCCTTTGTAAGGCTCGGAACAGGGAGATACTCATGTCTGCGACTCACCGCGGAGCTTACGAAACTAGGATCATAGGGTGCTAGCTGTAGACGAGACGGGGCGGTCTTTTCGGTTGATATTGTTGACGAGCGATCTCACCCTAGTGGCGGACAGTAGTAGGACGTTGTGGCGCTTTTATCTAGGCGGTGCGAGCGACGAATGCGTGATTGAGGTAAGTTAAACTTCAGTTTTTGCTCAATTTCAAGAGACGGCAGATATGATCTGTGGTGTGATGGAAGCGTTTGAAGTAGCGCTGCTAGTGCTGCTGAAATATGGAAAGAGGCTGAGGACTTGGAGCAGTGCCGAGCCGATGTCTTTGTTGTTCACTACGATGTGGTTGTCGAAATATATTTCACCTATTGGCGGTTACCACTGTCTGCCTTGCCAAAAGATTACCATATCGATACTAAGAGTCTGGGAATTCGGTTACAATAAATTCTCTGTCGGCAGGTCCGTATGGCCAGGTGGTTGGCGAAATGGAACAGGCATATCTCAACCCTTTGAGAGAGGAAATTAGAATTACAAGTGCTACTTTTGAGTCGGCCAACCTGTACATAGTGTTGTTGTTCATGGGTTAGGCTTCCGTTATTATTCAACGATCCATATGGCATGTCTTGCGAAGTTGGAAGAGAGGTGTATACTTCTCATGAGTAGCATGTTACGGTTACTCCTCCAACCATCCCACTAAGGTATGGATGGATTTGCTCACTCGAATATGTTGTATTCAGGTCGTTAGGTTACATGTAAGAATATGAAAGAACAATGATGAAACCTTCATTAAAAGACATATTCTATCCTTTCAAGAGATTTGTGCCTGTTTCAAGTGTCTCTTTCCTGTGTTATGTATGTACATATCCAACAGGAGAACGTTCGTCTCCATGTAGCAGCACATTTTATATATATAGAATGGCAAAGGTCGCAAACGGATTCTAAGGACAGTGGATGAACCCTCTCAAAACCAAGCCAAAAATAGCCTATTGACCTACGTAACGTGTTATGTACCCATCATAGCGGGATGGTTAAGAAAACCTCAAGCAGTAAGCAAGGAATGGTGTAGCATCCGCCATCTTGTTTTGTCTCTTTCGCTCGTCCCGCTCGTGACAAGGCTGTAAGAGCTTCATGCATCCTTGATGACGTCAGCATCCTCCCGTCTGCGTCACTCACGATCACGCATCTTCGGGCCATATCACATCGTAGTTCTGTCAGTAGCGTCGCACCAGTTTGACTTTGTGTCCTTTTAAATTTGCTATCGAAGGTACGCATTAATCTCACGTATCCTTCATTGGAATGATTGATAATGTCTTTGACATATGAGTCACAAACGCGTAGATGTTGATGATGATGCAATTAATGCTTTCGAACGTCCTTTGTTTCTTAATCGTATGATCATGGTGATAATGTTGAATGCTTTCATAAATTTTAATGTTTTCTTTAGTCTCAGATGTTTTGCTACTCATCTCTGCTCAAATAAAAATATAAAACTTTCGGTTTGAAGGTTAATAAACTCCCTAACAAACGGATTCATTGGAAGGGGGGGGGGGGGGGCTTGTACACACGCCCATGCACTTCCTGTATAAAGTTAATCCCGTGATCAAATTAGCCGAGTTGTCTAAAATAGCTCTTTCCAGTAGCTGACCTGTATTTGGCACATTGCTGAACTTGTATCTGCAATGGATGTTGAATTGGGAGCGAAGATAGTCCTGATACTGGACACTCTACGATGTTAACCGTAATAACTAATATTTCCAATTTTGTTGCTTTAGTCTTTAATCAATATATTCCTTTGTAAACCATTTCTATGCCATTACAAATGTATGTGATAAATGCAATCTATAAGTACTTATATCACCTGTCCTATATACCTCTCACGTAACACGATATGATGTAAAGGGTAGTTTGCCCTGCCGTTACCCCCATATACGCGCCACGCCCTTTTTGATGTGTGTTGCCATGGTAGCTCAAACATTTGTAATCATCCTTTAGTTCTACCTTCCTTCTTTGAAAAACCTTTCATCCTCATACATTTGTTGCTAGGAGTTTATTTCTTTATTTAGTCGCAGATTTATGGTCATCCATTGGTCTTTAACAGTAATTTAGTTACGATGTTGCTCCGTAATTTTTGGCATTCGTTGCCCTAAATTCAAAGAACAAATACTATATGCAGTTACCCTTTTACGAAATTTGATTATTTGAAACAATATCACGCATGGCAGTATCAGCTATTCCCCTTTTTTCATCATAGCTACTCTTCCAGTATGTTCAAGGATATTACATATTCATAGACATTATGTCCAAGGATATTTCATATTCATAGACATTAACCCTTTGTGTGACAGACGATTTGTTGGTGTGTGGATTGATATGTATAGCTTATGAAAAGTGCTTCGATGGTGCCTGAAGACTTAATCCCATAGAGCATCATTTTAGATGTGTTAACTTTCTTATTACCATTGACATGGACATGTATATCAAGGTAATGGGGTTTTCAAGGCTCGGTTAATATAAGTGTTAAAACTTTTTTGTCGTCATCATTCGTGTGTAATATATCATCAGGCTCTTACTGTGACCTTCATAGTTTGTATATTAACCTCTTGTGTTGCACCCGCATGTAACGACATGTAGGTCAGATCCTTAATTAGCGACTGTCGGTTTGTGTGTCCCGGCTCCGTTCATATGACGAGAACGTGACTGTAACTCATCAGCGTGATCCAGCATCAAAGGAAGAGCGGGGGCGCTTCACATGGCAAACCTAAGCCGCTGATAATGTTATCGTTGCTGTAGATCAAAAGCATGATCCCGCATCAAAGGAAGAGCGGGGGCGCTTCACATGGCAAACCTAAGCCGCTGATAATGGTATCGTTGCTGTAGATCAAAAGCATGATCCCGCATCAAAGGAAGAGCGGGGGCGCTTCACATGGCAAACCTAAGCCGCTGATAATGGTATCGTTGCTGTAGATCAAAAGCATGATCCCACATCAAAGGAAGAGCGGGGGCGCTTCACATGGCAAACCCAAGCCGCTGATGGTGGTATCATACTGTAGATCAATAGCGTGATCCCGCATCAAAGGAAGATCGGGGTCACTTCTCTCAACGAACTGAAGTCGCTCCTAGTGGTATGAATATTAGATTAAATGTGATATCGATATTACATTGCTATTGTTTATTTTTGTAGTTAGCAATTGTAACGCGCGGCCTAAAAAACGTATCGCAGAACTGATCCCGATAAACTATATATTTATTGTATTAAAACTGCAATTGTCTTGTAATTGGGTTGGATATCTCTTATCGTTGGTGCCTAGAGCGGCATGAGCAGATTAAGTTACTTGCATTCTAAAAGTCCAATTTTTCTTGTCTATTAGTTTTGCGTGTTTTACGCTAGTTCCAAACAAGTTTTTCAGTTGCAAACATTTGCACAATTTGCATAATTTGAAAGAAATCAAATGATATTTCCTCAAGCCGTAAAGTAACGGTAGCAACCCTGTGCAATTTTATGACTTTTTACTCTCAGTAGTCAGGAATAGTTATAGAATGAGAACCTAATGTGAACCTAGCTATTGCCGATGCCATTGTGGTGAAGATGGAAGGAACTCTTACTGTGTCCTTTAAGGTCATGAAAGAGCGATCATTTTTTTTAGTATTTTTCAGTTCCGAACGACATACTTGTTTAACTCTTTGTGTACCGGATAAACTGCTGTTCTATAAGATTTGTGTGTATGTCGTGTACATGAAAGATTTACTAGCACATAAAGACTTAGTGAGCATCCTCTCAAACTTCTCGTTTGTTTATTTTTATTTCCGTAAATCCATATACAACGATCAATTACAAAATTTCATAAGATACGGCGGATAACTCATTTCAGCTGTAATAAAAGATTACCGCTGTTCTTCTGTGGGTCTTTTAGACCAGTGGTTCATTGAAACTAGATTGATTTTGTTTGTGTGAACGGGGAAGGGCGAGCAATCTCCTGAGCTACTGGTTCTAAAAATGGTGTGATGACAATTTATTGGATTAGCATTCTCCCAGTCCGCTTTGTATGGGTTATTTCCGTCTCTCAACAGTCAGGGGCGGTTCCGGGATTGCCAGAACAGGGGTATCCAATTCTCACATTTTCCAGACCTCTAACATTTCCAACCAACATGACGAGGATACATAGTGGAACAAACATAATTATCATATATGCGTGTAGAAAGAGTCAACATTATATTCCCTGCTGCGCTTCGCGGCTGCAATTTGTTGTCACCATTGGCATTATTAATCCTTTTTGTGCCAGATAATTTCTTCCTGTATGGAGCACTATGGCTTTAATAAACATGTTGTTCGGAACTCAATGAAGGACACGTGTGGCATCCTGAAGGTGAACTCACTTTGATTATCTCGTTTGAAATTGAAGTGGGATGCATTATAATTTCGCAGTGCACTGTATACAGGTAGTAATACAAATACCATGCAATAATGTTCTCAAATCCAATTTCCTAAGTAAGACAATGGAATAAGAAAACATATCTATACAGAGTAATTCAGTTCAGATTTATTTAAGCAGTGAAGAAAAATGTTGATTGATTGGTAACCTTGTAATAAGCTCATGGATGTTAACAAATTATCCGTGTCTGGCATTTTCCATTTCCTATCTTGTTTCTACTTAAGCAATCCATCCCCTATGTCTTCTATATGTCTGTTTCCTGTATACATGGTATACGTGTTGTATAAAGACAACAGGAAACCTGGACTTATTGGTAATTTGTTCCAAAAGTGGGCCTCATTTTGTCTCAAATTACAATGCAAAAGAAATACGGCTTTGTTTTAATTCCGGATGTAATTGATGGCAAGAATAGCATATCCACGGTCGTGGCTATCGGAAGTATCCCATTTACTGGCATCAGGCAGTAATACAGTACACAGTCATCCCGATGCTGAATGACAGGGTGTATAGTATGCTTGATTCCTACCCTGCCTTCTTTCTCACGCTTCTCTCCCTTCTACTTTATTCATCTCCATCATGGCATCGCATATAATCGACCCATCATGCCCATTGCACCATCTTTCTTTGATCAACTTTTGTATTGACAATTCCGTACATTGACAAATACGGATACTAATAAAACTTTATTTTTCATAATACACCGATTCATAACATTTATCAGTGTTTGTGGTTATGAACCTTCTACTCGCATATTAAGTGCTAATTGTCCTTTTGTATTGTCATGATAGTAACTGCTAATTAAGATAATACCTCAGGATAACCATTTTCTAATTCAGTAAGTAGCTATGATTTTATTTTCACTCCAGTGTGAGCATTGTATATTACATGTTTAGTGTTTTTACAGTCTACATTATAATTTTGTTTCAATACTGTAATAAAATCAAACCGTGTTTAGTGCAGTCTCCCTATTTTTGATCATCATTTCATGAAACACACTAGGAGTTTCTTTTTGTATATTAAGAGGTATTTTGTGTGTTATGTATTTTGTAAAATAGTAATAAATCAATATACCATCTGCAAGTGATCATATCTGATAGCAAAATTCTTCTTGAAAAAAATATAATTCGAATAAACAAAGAGGAATATATTTTACATGAAGTTCAAATCACCAAAAAGTACACTTTGTCGTACTTATTTCATGCAGTTAATACAATTCAACGCAATATTTACAGATAAGTGAAAAAATGTATATAAACTGCATTAAAACGAAATATGAAACATAAAGAGTATAATCAGGCTAAAAATTAGAATAACCATGATAACGCTGGGAGAAAGATTTCCCCTTCAAAAGTCAAGTTGCTAATGTAAATGTTTGGTCCAATTATCAAGTCTTTTTTAGTACTTTAGAACAGAAAACGCTAAGGCAGAATTAGTTATCGATTGTCAAAGCAATTAAATTCCAGTAAATAGCGGTGTAATGTATTGTTAAAAATTAACGCATATAGAAGTATAGTGCCAAAAAATACGAAATACACAATTCAATTTGCCACTTTAGACGGATATGTGCACATGTGTCACTTCTAAGGATTTTATTTTTGGATGGAAATTTTGGATCATTAGGTGGAACGTGACTCAACATTAGAGTTGATTATGCCTGGAGAGAGAAATCGCTTTTGGCTTGTATTCAGCTGTCAAACCGCCATTTCCTTACTCTCAAACCGTTCCCAATAATTGCCTCTCTCCAACCCCTTTTCAGCGACTTCCAATTCATTGCCAAGTCTGCCAAACATTTCTACCAAAGAATTCCGAAGTATTAATTGAGCGTCGTTTGTTTTTCCTTTTATGTTACTAAGCCTCAGTCTATCATGATGCTTTGAGCCTTAGTACAGTGTTTTTCAAATTTTATATGTGCTCATCAAAATCTTCATTTGCGTCCTTAAAACACCTCCTCTCAAATATCCTTTTACCCTCATATCTCTACAATTACACATGAATTACCCCCGCCCATCCCATCGACACACACATATATATTTGATTATACCGCATCTAACAGTCCCTCATTGTTTATACATGTTATACATCTACACGTAGACTAGCTCTGGTCACTGCAATATTTTTGTCGACATTTCATTTGATATTAGACTTATTCAGTTGCAACCAATGTTAATATCAACGGAACATCTTGTTGTGTCCACCTCACTCCAGCATGATGACAGGTGGGGTGAAACGTAGAGAGTGGGGAGGGTAGAGGAGAGGTTAGGGCTAGGGGATTTCGCTAAGCGCAAGTCTGACGCACTTATCATGGCGTTTACATCCCTCGTCTCCGGGAGACCGGTCCAAGCGTTTCCCCATAGTAACCACGGTAACCATCGTTGGCTCACAAAGGCCTGCCGTGGCTTCTCTCAGATCCCGTGATTCCCGTGTGCCATGTAAGGCTGCAATGCATCATTCTCTCTCTCTCTCTCTTTCTCTCTCTTTCTCTCCCTTCCTCTCTCTTTCTCTTTTTTCTTTCTCTCTCTTTCTTTCTTTTTATTTCTCTATCTCTCTGTCCTTTTCTCTATTTTTTTCTCTCTCTCCTTTTCTTTCTTTTTCTTTCTCTTTCTGTCTATCCTAATATCCTAATTCTCTTTCTCCCTCTCCATTTCTCTCCTTTTTGTCTCGCCCACCGGAGGTGAAGGCGAGACTAAGGGATCCAAATGGCGTCCGTCCGTCGTCCGTCCGTCGTCCGTCGTCCGTCCGTCGTCCGTCGTCCGTCACAAATGTTAAAGTTTACCTGCAAGACTCTTTTATGATCCATAACTTGGCAACTGTTACAGCAATGGCAGCCACACTTGGTTGATAGAAGCACTAGGGGTATCTTCATGTTATGGTGTTGTCAGAGGTCATGTGATGATGTCAAAGGTCATTTGAGGTCATATATTAAAGAGTATGTGCAAGACTCTCTTTTTCTATGTTAAAGTTTACCTGCAAGACTCTCTTTTGACAAATAACTTCACATAGGTTGCTTGGATTACAAGCTAACTTGGGTCATAGATGCACTGGGGGTACCTTCATGTTATGGTACCGTTGGAGGTCACAGGATAAGGTCAAAGGTCATTTGAGGTCATACGTTAAAGTTTACCTGCAAGACTCTTTTTTGACAAATAACTTCACATGGGTTGCTTGGATTACAACCTAACTTGGGTCATAGATGCACTGGAGGTACCTTCATGTTATGGTACCGTTGGAGGTCACAGGATAAGGTCAAAGGTCATTTGAGGTCATACGTTAAAGTTTACCTGCAAGACTCTCTTTTGACAAATAACTTCAGATGGGTTGCTTGGATTACAACCACCTGGGTCATAGATGCACTGGGGGTACCTTCATGTTATGGTGCCGTTGGAGGTCACAGGATAAGGTCAAAGGTCATACGTTAAAGTTTACCTGCAAGACTCTCTTTTGACAAATAAATTCACATAGGTTGCTTGGATTACAACCTAACTTGGGTCATAGATGCACTGGGGGTACCTTCATCTTATGGTGCTGTTGGAGGTCACAGGATAAGGTCAAAGGTCATTTGAGGTCATACGTTAAAGTTTACCTGCAAGACTCTCTTTTGACAAATAACTTCACATAGGTTGCTTGGATTACAACCTAACTTGGGTCATAGATGCACTGGAGGTACCTTCATGTTATGGTACCGTTGGAGGTCACAGGATAAGGTCAAAGGTCATTTGAGGTCATACGTTAAAGTTTACTTGCAAGACTCTCTTATCACACATAACTCATCACATGTTGCTACAATGGCAATCAAACTTGGATGATGGATGCACTGGGGGCACCTGCATGTTATTGTGCTGTAAGAGGTCACAGGATAAGGTCAAAGGTCATTTGAGGTCATACATTAAAGTTTACTTGCAAGACTCTTGGTGAAGGCTTCCTAACTTGTGCACAGAATTGTGTGAGCATGTGTGAGCATTACTGATGTAGATTTAGGCAAACATTTTTTTGTCTTTGTCTAATCTAATAGAACTTGGTGGAGGCTTTTTATTCCATCTCAAAGAAGGGGGAAGGTGGGGGAGGGGGAGTAGATAGAGGAAGTAGCATTGCGTGAAATAGCCCTTCTCATTTATGGAATGTTACATTCTATGGCAGATATTTCACAATCAGCCAGGGATACAATTCTTTTGCGTAGCAAAGGAGATCGCGATATTTCTGGTTATTTTCGCAAGTGGGCGAGACACAATATTGCTAATGCCTTGTCTTTCTCTCCCTTCCTCTCCATTTCTCTCTCGCTTCGTCTCTGTTTGTCGCTCTCTCTCTCTTTCTCTTTTTTCTTTCTCTATCTCTCTCTATTTCCCCGTTCCTCGTCCTTTGACGCCAATTCGTCTGTGATGACGTCAGGGTAATATTTGAGTCCCCCTCTCCCTTTCTTGCACGGGTGCACATAGGAAGGAATGGACGCGATTTCAGATAACGGTTATTAAAGGCTTCTTGAGTCACTACCTACGTTTGTTGTTTCACTTTCGTGTAAATCCATTGTTGAAACTCGCTTATCTCAAAGCGAACATACTTCTAAAATAGATCGAAAAACTAATCAACAAAGTCAGCTGCGAGGTGCATGTGTCGTTGCTGAGCAAGTGTCTATGAACGATGTATTCTTGAAGTCCGTCCAGGGAACATCGTCTGGAGACGCCATTTAGTTGAGAGCATTCCACCTGATGTCCACCTTCACGGATTGTATGGATCGTTACACGCTGCTTTCTTCCTCAAGGATATGCCATGGATAATCTTATTGTCTTATCTCCCAGGAAAGGTGACGATCCTCCGTTCATGTAATTTCGTGGATTAAAATCATAGAGGATATACTCGGGTGACTATTCGAAGTCATGCGTTTATTTTTATTTTCTTGTTCAGGTTGTTGCTTCGTTTTCTTCTTCGTAACCACCGTTTTCGAGATGTCCACATGTTCTTAAGGTGTACTTCTTGACTAAAGTATGTTCTTCTTTTCTTTTCTCTATTGTCCTTTCCCTGTACTGACATAAGTCTTCTTCCTTTTCCGTCACCTTTGATTGTTCTTTCCTTCCTTTAACTCCTCTTCTATTTCTTCTTCTTCTCCTGCTTCTTCTTCTTATGTTTCGTCCCCGTTTATACTTCTTCATTTTCTTCTTCTTCTTCTTGCACGCTGTATAAGTAGCAATCGAAATTAGGCATCCGCACCAAGGCTAAGAAAGTATCCGTTAATATGCGGATGGCGTTCTCGCTACCAGAACAGTACAAACCATGTCAGTCAATGAGATTGGGTGTGGACCCACGATGCGGTTAGCAGGCTGTGCGTGCAGATGCCACCTGACATTTGCAACTACTCTGGCTCGTTGGGCGGTAGATGACCTGTGTTATGGGGACAGGGTTACAGTTGACTCTATTTTGCAAGACTTCAAGGAAAACTCCTTAATGTCAATTATGATATGAGGAATGATATCAGATATCAAAGAACGACCACAGAAGTTTCGATTAGGCCTGAACAATTTGTTTATATTTGTTTATATTCAATTTAATATAATATTCAATATTCAATATTCTATCACATCTCACAAGCCATCGGATTTTTGGTGATGCCTTATACTCATTGTTCATGAAAGTTGTTTATTCTTGTTTGTTAAATGAATAAAGAATTGAATTGATTTGAATATCAACGGAAAGTATCGCAGATGAGATCAATGCTTGCGTGGAATATAGCCATAAAATTGGAAAATATCTTGACTATTTTGCTTTTCTACCTCCCCTTAATTCTTAAAATCACTTTGCATTTTTTAAAGTATGTCTAATCATTGTATTTCTCATGAATTAAGTAATGAGTATCTTAAAACGTATTAATTCCCCGGCCTGGTTTGAATACAAGGACGATTATAAGTTCGATGCACATATCTGCCTGATTCTAAATGTTCTTCGTATATATTTATTCAAAGCTTGTATATTGACAACATCCCTATTATCTTGCTGAGTCCCATTTAATATAATACATATGATTCATTAATAATCACTATGTAACACATCCGAAATAGACTGGCGATTGGTTTATCGTCTTTTCACGTAAAAAAATATTGCAAGCTTTGATTAATTCCCTCACCAATATAATGTTGCGAAGCTGCCAGTACCTGTTAAGATGTTTCCATGTGATTGGTAAATGTTCATTCGTTATACAGCTTTTGATCGAGTTGTTACATTGATTTCAAGCTTGATTTTGACGTATCGAAAATTATACGTTGGTTCTCTGATTGATGCTCTTAATTTCAGGACCTTTCACACTATAATTACATTTGCCATGTTTGCGAAAACTATGACTTTTCATTTTGAATGCACTTTACTGGAGCATGTGCTGCGATGAATGCCTGTCAATTATACGAAGGAAGCATGCACAAGGCCTCTTCCTGATGTTATGCTTTCATAATGTCTCCTCCTTTCATCGGAGCAGTTTCGTCTCTCATGTTTTATTCCTGCGACTGGCCTCGGGATCGTGAGAGATGTGATTATGTAGCCCCTTGAGAACATTGTTAGTCACAGAGGCCCAGCAAAAGCCGGATCACCAGGCAAGGAGAGTCACACTTTTTAAATGGTTCAATGTAGAACCTAGTTTGATTTAAGAAAAGAAACTTTGTCTAGAAATGTGTCTTAACGGAAAAAATTGAGACGATACCATTATACGGATGCACAGATATGTGGGCCTCGTTGCACTTATACTGTTCCCACATCTCATAAAGAAGTGACCATGACAGCAGTAAAGAGTATATTGATGTCACTGTTTTTTCAACAACCGATTTAAATGTATCAGTACTACCTTTAGGCCACTTTGTCATTACATAATCACTGATAATAAGCAATACATGTGTCATATGCCACCGGTGCCTCTTCGCACCAGTTCGAGTGATACATCGCATAGACCAGTATAAATGTATGGCGCAGTAGGAGACCCCTCTTACTTGGTCAGGTACCTCCGAGTCACCCATCTTGACTTTAAGAGCGATGCCTCCGGGTTTAATGTTGGCTGACATGCTGACGTATTCAACCGGATGCGACAGACAGCTGTTCGTGGTGACTTGCCATGATTGTTGAGGCGGCAATATTTTAATCTTAGCGAGAGGGGTGGGGAGGTGGAAGAAGGGGGTTAAGGGGGGGGGGGGGGCAGGGAGCATAGGGAGGGCGACTTCATGAACCTCTTTATTGGTGTTTTGCCTGCCTTCCGTCAGAAAGCATGGCGCCAGGAATTTTGTGGAGGATGAAATTATTGCTGATTTCAATCTATTTCAGTGGCTGTCTTTTTTTTCTAAAGGCAAAATCACTATAGCTAGACATTGTAGACGCAACGTACCCAATATAAAAACAGTTTCCAATCATATTTTCTTCGGGATAATTAAAACTTCAAGACAACATTATCCTGATTATGTTGATGATTTTTGAACGCACGATTAAAATGTCGAGTCTTATAAAACAATATTACATGGTACATTTGTTCTTGTATTGCTACAAACTTCCTATAAATTATGTTTTCGCACCGTGAGTATCTTTAAAGATTTACCTGAAATAACTGTTTAAAGTAATGGGTGCATGAATTGAATTGAATTGAATGCGTGCTGATTATGTTTATAATCCCAGATTTTGGCCAAATGTTTTGCATGTTCATGGTATGGTCAGATGATTGGAACAATGGACCACTTAGTCTAACTGTAATAGGTCATTGCCAAAGGGCAACTTCTTCCAATCAAAAACAAAGAAGCCATGAAACATGTTATAACATTCAATCGTTCATCATGTCATTTGTCTATTTCTTTACTATAAGGTCCCTATGTTCTTTAACTTCCAGTAATTGTGCTCCCCATTCTCGTCGACTGATACTATACTTGAAAGACAAGCAATACGACTAAAAGTAAATCAATTCCTCGTTTGTCCTTAAAATGCATTTATGTTTGGGGGAACTGTAAATTTACAATATTTATTTCATTTGCAATGTCACAATTATAATGTGACCCGTTCCACTGAAAATACGATTTTATCTGTCTGGCCAAGGATGTTAAAGCACATGGATATCCATCTCTTTGAACAATGTTTGATTCCGCCACAACAATATGATGCATACGCGGTTGCGTCACTCACGTTCACCTGGATTTTATAATAGGTCATACACATTCCTATACATGCACACATTTCAGCTTTTGCTGCTGAACTTTTAATTTTGTGTCTAAGTGCTTCTTATGTAGTTAATACGGACAGGCGAATACAAAATTTGATATTTTTCAGATGAAAATACTAGCTTGGGCGCAGCTGGGCACGTTTTTCATGTTACTTGTCCGAAAGGAAAATATCTGAAAGTAACGTCTCATGCAATTCTTTAATGGAATATGATGGGGAACATTGTGAATTTGAGACTTTTTTTTACTGCAACTTGATATCACGTTTAGAGCCTTTTTGCCATATTGTCACAATATTCCTTGATTGAATCTTTATAGATGCATTGTGGGCTTTACATGTCACAACTGCGCAAAATTTCCCAAAATTCTTCTGCGCATCCGATTTTGTGTATACGTCAAACCCATGCAAAAATCATCCAGACAATCGGCCGCTTCGAACATGGGATATCAAAGAGAAAATCTTTGCAAAGCTTTCTTTTTATTTACTAGAAGCAGAGTACAATGAATCTGCATTGATTAAATGGCTGCTGGCGGTCCACGTGCTTAAACATCCTTGGTGTGACGTTTTCTTGTACTGTTGTTCGTTCGTTTATTCGGCAGTTCACTCTGTTCTTTGACGAACTATAAAAAGATGTTTTAAAGCGTCATACGCTCATTGCTTGTTGTTGCTGTGTCATTTTCACAATCCTTTTCATCATTAATTGCCTGTTTTCCTGAGCGTCAATCAACTTACCAGCTCGTTTTAGCTTTGAACTTCTGAAAAAGGTCAACTGCAGAAGAAAAGGTATCGTTTTGCTCCCGTGTAAAAGTAGCTTTGGAGGCCAGTCGCAATATCTCAACGAGGTTACAGTCAACCTTTTGCCCCCACGAATGATACAGATACTTCTACCGATTTTTTTTTTACTTTACGTCTTTAATGAAATCGGATGTTTAAACAGCGTCTTTTTTTTTTGTTTTCCTGCAGCGTATAATTTCGTCAACACACCGAACCGTCCTCACTCATCGCTCTCAGACCAACAAAACATGGGTACGCTGGAGCTCAGCCTGCGCTACCCGACAGGGGTGCACGTCGGCATGGAGTCCGAGTGCAACGGTGGCTTCCACGGGTTGGACGAGCATGACGAGTACGAACCAGAGTAAGTGACCGACTGTAAAATGGGCATGTGTATAAGTGGTCGAATGTGAAGATCACACATGTGTAAAAGTGGCCGCATTTTAAAGTGGGGCATGTGTAAAAGTGGCCACATTTTCAAACTGCAACATCATTTTTACTACAGTCATGACAGTGGCCGAAGTTAAGTACTGCATTTGATTTGGGTTGATGACTTGCGGCGCTGTGTTATGAATATATATTGTGATTGTTTGTAGGTGGAAGTTTCTTCATTTAGCCTGGGTCATGTTGGTGGTAAATAAAACCATGCAGGTTAAAAGAGAATATATATGTGTGATCGAGGGAAAAGATATGTGTGGGTATGGTGCAGTAATACTCTTCCATTCCGGGAAGTCTTTTTTTTTTAATTTTTCAACATGGTTGATATCAGTTTGATATCAGTTTGTCAACATGGTTGATATCAGTTTGTTGCTAACCACAAATCCATATGGAGTGTATTGTCACTAACTTTGAATTAATACAACCCTGTATCACATCGGTACATTCATACATGTTCATGTTCCTCTAAATATTTTGAGATTTGACTTACACTAACTATTTAGAAATAGGAAGATTGACTGAATAGTAAGTAAAAGTACATCATGTGAAGTGTAGTGATGATACGCGATGTTTGTTAACCCTTTGGCATCCAATCTAATGGTTCCTCTATGGGTTTTGTGCATTACAAAATGCTTCAATGGCCGAAAAGACATAAAGTCATATAAAGCCTAAGTTCCAACAATTGATGACAGGTACTATCAGAGGAAGTAGAAGTCTATGATTACCGAAGGAATCCTTTTGAAGTGCATTGTTCGTGACATTAATGTGCACTTTCCATAATTGCAAAATCATCGTCTCGATTTGATACGTGCAATTTATCCCTCGAGTACAAGGCGATGAAATAACATATAACATATGATACCTACTGCTGTTGTAGATTGAGGTATGTTATACCAGACCGTTTCCTATTACGTGGGCCCTCTTCTATAATATCTAACTCCTTCCCGAAACACCAGTTCTTCTCTCTACTTTCAATTACCAACGTAATTGAAACGTCTCTTTGTTGGTTCATAAGGTGAAAAGGTATCTTGTAACAAAAAACGTTGTGTAAATTGTGTAAAAATAGAAACAAGGTTATACTTGTATTTTTCCTACTAATGTAGGGACGTTATTGATTTCCGTCTGACTTAACCTGAAGTTTAGTTAACCTGTATTAGAATTCTGGTAACATGGGGACCATTTATCATATTTATCATAGTAGAGTACTAGTAGCTTCAGGGGTATTTGCTATAAAGTTGATATATTTCTTCACAAGGGGGTCCATATAATCTGTCCCGTCCTGTGTCCCAGAATCCCATCCAATATATTTACCCAAGGGCCACAAAGGGCCCAACATGTTGGTGCTCTCGGGGACTGTTTGTAATTTCTTAAAATGAATCTGTATATGATGTTTATACCTCTACTGAATCACGTTGACAACTGACTCCATGCAAAGAATAAACCATCCCTGTTACTACGCCTCTCCATTATAGCAGGGATGCATGCTACCTTTAAACATCTGATGCGCAAACTAATATCTTCTCTCTGTCTCTTTACCTCTTCCCCATCTTTCTCCCTCTTCCTCTCCAACTGTTCTCTACTCTCACCTTCTTCCTTTTTGTAACCTTAACCCCCCCCCCCCCGCGCGCGCGCAAACACACACACACACACACACACACACACACACACACTCCTCGCACGCGCTCTCTTCCTCTCTCTCTCTCTCTCTCTCTGTCACTATCTCTGTCGTTCATTATTTGTTTATCCTCTATTGTTCTCTTTCCATGTCCCGTCCGTGCTCTCCCTCCCGTAACGCAAATTACCATAAACCACACATCACCCCCCTCCTACCTCTGTTCGTGTTTTCATCATTATTTATCTCTCTTGACCTCTGTGTCTACCTCTATGTACTAAATTAAATTCAATTGCAAATCGTTTTTCCTTTCTCACTTGCAGGGAAGACGTGTGGACGTTACTGAGCATGATGCACGCCATGCTTGTCGTTACCATGGTGCTCGTTCTCGATACGGCCCAAGTCTTCCTTCGCGACTCGACCGAGGCTCGACCGGTGCAGTTACGGCACGTCGAAGGCTACTTCATATTTCTCTATCTCGTCTCCATCGCCTGGATGATCGTGGTCATAGTACTAAAGAGGCCACTGCCCTCTAGCGATGACGAGGAGAGAGTTGATAAGCAAGCAGGCAGTCGGTATCTCAATGGTGCGTAAATGTTCTTTTCTATGATGTTTCATTTTTTCTTAAATCAATTGAGTCAAAGTAGTTAGACATACCACAATTCTACAAAAAGACATATAAGACAGTTCACAGAATCACCAAGGTGCATTAATTGTTGCAATTGCCATGTAACATGAGAAACGCCAAGTTTAGTAGTAGTTTGATCATCCAAAAATAATTCCTCAATTTTGTTTTACGTATGTATTACATACGTAAAACAAAATTAAATGCAAGCGAGCATAATCATACAGTTTGGTGACTGAGGTAGCCAATATTTTGTATATGCATATGCATGTTAGTACAAAATAGTATTTCTTATTTACATGATCGCCCAGTTCCTCATTTTGGATTAACCGAGTAGAGTAAATTAGCTACTTTCAATATTTAAAATAGCTTTACTTTTAACATGTATACGAACGATTAAAGTTTCGGGAACCGCATTTTGATAGTCACTTACGCTGACGCACAATCACGACCATCGACCCTTTGTCTTTGCGCAATGATTTCACAACGAAGAACTACCTTTTTAGCTCTCGAAATGGAAGCAGAGGATTTTGTGTCCGAAATCGGAGTCATCGGAGGATAATTTGGCAGCCCCCAGGCCTGGGCTGTTTATAGCTCCAGGATCCCTCTACCATGGGAAAGATAACAGAGATAACGGTCCTGAATCTAACCTCGTGCAGCTCAGATCTAGAAGTCGGTCGAAGTGCTTTGGGGAGTAGTGTATGCCAGACGTAGAGGGCGTAGGGGCCCATTCACTGTATTTGGAGCAAATTAACGGTTGTCTGATCTGATGTATATCATAAAGAAATCATGTACATAGTTTTCCAAGTCATACGTCTGTGTCTTAGCAAATTGGATCCGTAACGGATATCAACAACGACACCTATGCCTACTTCGATGTTGTAAACTTAATGGGTGCCGTGTATGCTTTATGTCGATTTTAATGTACAATAATCTCATAGAGCAACGTATTATCTGGCACAAGAATGGTAAATGGCGCTGGCTAAAACTACTACGACTACAGTCATCATAAAATCATTACGTATATTATTCAAAGAATACTTATTGTACTAATATACGACGTTCAGTCTGAAAGAATAATATTCTCTTTTTAAAGCATGAACTTGCATATTAGATATGCATGTACTTAAAAAAAAAGAAGTTGCTCCAATTTTAACAGCGATAATATGAAAAACAGAAATGTATTTTTAGTTAAGTAAGAAGAAACTTGAATATTACAGTTTTACTTTTCGAGCAACCTGCATTTCAAGAGGGTAACATTGCCATCGTTTAATGCAAAATGTCCTGTTTTGACAACAAAACAACACGTTATTCTTCTTTACACAGTGCTGCTGTCTTAAAGTGACATTTCTTTTATGAAAGCGGTGGTCGCATTTGAAATCACGCGTTAGACTATAAATATAGCAACGGGTGACCTTTTCACACTCACACTAACACACTTTCATACGCATGGGACTGGCTGAAGATATCGTCTAAATTTAGCCTGTACTTAGAGAACACGGGCGGCGGAAACACATGACAGAAGGAAATTATCGTGAGCCATTTTGCCTCTCCTTGCTCTAAGGCTGCCGCACATGAAGAAACAATATGCAGCAGCGTTTTTTTTTATTTTATTTTTTATTTGTGACCGAAGGGTGACGCATAGAAAAACCAAATTGATTGTTCCGGGCAGCCGCTATGTCCTTCATTGTGGACACAGTATAGATGGTATAGCAGACTTATATCTTATTGGTGCGAGCTCATGAATATTCATAATCAGACACTAAGTCATTGTGACCTAGTTTCTAGTTCATATTGGATGAACTTTATCAGTTTTTAATCCCGTAGGTCGCTTAGCAAAATGTTAATATTTTGATCAAAATATTCCTCATGCAAAATTTTTGGTGCATTTTTCTTCTCTCTCTATAATAATTATGTTCTTTTTTTCTTTTCTATCTCTCTATTCTCTCATTCACTCCCTCCCCCTCCCCCTCCCCTCTCCTCTCTCCATCCCTCGTTCCCCTATACCTTGCAATTGAGGAAAGTCTAAAATGATTATAACTGACATTTTCGTTAAAATATTGTTTTCTTCATCTTCTCCTCTCCCCCCATCAGTCGGGCTGCTGTTTTTCGGGACTGGCAGCTGTCTGTGGGCTATCATGCGGACGGCCTCGCACATCGAGAAGAACGGCGGTCCTTGCGGCGCCCGTGGCATCTTTGCCTTTGGCTCCATCCTTAGCGTCGCCTTCACCATGCTGCAGATCTACTACTTTTGGCGCTTCTCCCGTTACTGCATCGTCAGGTGGCAGTCTATGGCGAAGTAAGCAGCGCCAAGGGCGTAAATTAGTGGTGTTGGTGTTGGTGGTATTGGTGGTGGTGGTAATGATGGTGGTAGAGGGGGAGGGGGCGGGTTGGCAGTGGTGGTGGTGGTGGTGGTGGTGGTGGCGTTGGTGGCGGTGGTGTTGGTGGTGGTAGTGGGGGTAGGTAGTGGTGGTGGCGGTTCTCCGGTTCTCCCGATACTACGTCGTCAGGTGGCAGTCTCTGGCCAAGTAAGCAGCTCGGAGGGGCAGGGGGTCAAGGGGTGGATAGTGGTGGTAGTGATATCCATTGTGGTGGTGGTGGCAATATGAATCTTTATTGATTGGCGCTTTTTCAGCTACGACATCGTCAGGAGGCTGTCTCTAGCGCACTGGATGGATCAAGGGGATGGATGGGGGCTGGAGGTGGTGGTGGTGGTGGGGCACAATGAAGCTGCATGGATGGGTATATAGCCATGAAACCCATACCCATAACATTTCTTCTTGTTCGTATCCTTTTTTACCATGATGAGAGACAACATTGTCATGTTAACTTGTCTGTATGATAAATATTTAACAAAACGGGGGACAGAAAAAAACGGGGAGAGGGTAGAACAGACAGGTAAAAGGAGAAAGAGGGGGAAGGCAAGTCGATATCATGTCTCCGTCTTCTTCTTGTCGTTGCAGAATGGCGCTCATGCACCTTTGCGCTAACAACGTGGCCGTGTGGGCCCGAACCATGATCGAGGAGACTTGGGAAGACTTCCTGCTCAAATACATGAAGGGCTCAGCCTACGGTGGCAAGGGAGGCAAGGGCGGTGCCGACAAAGGCTACGGCGGCAAGTCGGGCGGTGGTGCCGCCGGTGGTGGTGGAACTGGCTACGGTGGTGGTGGTGGTGGTGGTGGTGGTGGTGGCGGCGGAACGGGATATGGCGGCGGTGGTGGAACGGGGTACGGCGGTGCGGGATACGATCCTGGCGCAGGGACTGGCACGGGTACCGCATACGACCCTGGTACAGGAGGCACGGCTTATGACGCAGGCGCACAACTGCTTCAAGACCTCGTGGGGGCGGCATACCCGCAAGACCAGAACTACGTGTATGGGATGTACGGCGATATGTACGGAGGCTACGGGTCATACGGAGGTGCAGACATGTCACCGCATGACGTCATCTGTGCGTAACCATCTCATCCATGCTTACTTTCATAAACGTAGTTGATGCATAGATTCATGCTTTATGTAAATGATGTAGTCATCGGGGCCTCGTCTCATAGATGGTTGCGATCGAATCGATTGCAAGTCCAATCCCCTATCTGTAATGTACAGGGTAAGGATTAATATCAATCGTAAGTTCAGTTGCAATCAATCGCATATACTTATAAGACAAGGCCCAGATGTATCATGCAAAAGTGAAAATGCTTGAAGAAAATTACGTGTGATATGATAAAGGGTGCAAAAAAGTATATTCTCTGAACCGTAGATATTATGCGGAAGCGCCTTTATTATATTTATCAAACTTGAAAGTGCAAGCTATAACGTATGGTGTGGCCATCATGAGCATGACAACATCTAACTCCCAACAAAAGATGATTTCAATAATAATGATAACAATAACGCAAATAATAATTTCAATAATAATGATAACAATAACACAAATAATACATAATAAAATAATCATAATCGCAACTAATATAACAACATTGATAATAATAATAGTGAAATAACAAAGTATTACTCTAAAATTCGTCTCATGCATTTGCAGATTAACACAGGTATTATTCGCCATTATTCCACTTCACACTGGTATTGGTTATATATTTGGATTGAAATGAAGGTATAATAACATTTACAGTATGTTAGTAACTGACAAAAGCAATTATTCTATATTAGAGACTAGATGGGCAAATCTGTCCGATAAAAATCATGAAATGATAATACGCAGTCACTTGGTAGTAAGTAAAAATAATAAGTTATTTGTTCAGAATTATGATAAACACGCCAGTACCGCGTGTCATCATCTCATACGCCATGCTAGGAGTAACTTGTTTAAATGAGAATGAAATGATATCACAGCCGCAATAGCCTCACATTCACGGTTTACATGCCATAGATCAGCACTCATGTAAACCTATGCAATATAAATTACATTCATTCGATGTGTCACATGGCCGTAAAAATCATCATTGCTCATATCACCTGCACATTGAAATCTAATGAAAGCTTAGTGACCATATGATGTAGCTTGCCTGTTATAGATAACATGGACTGGGTAATGTCATCTTCATCTCAACAAAATAAAAAACGTGAAACCACATTTCATAATCCCCTCCACAATCAATCTCATATCCTTGAACATGTTGAAGTACGGAGTGATATTTACGATTTTGCAAAATAAAAAATACATCAATCATATGCTTTTCTCTATTTCGAACACCATTTCCGTTATATATTTAAAATGTATGCGTTATTCGAACATTTCGTTACTAGTAATTACTCCAAAGCTAATAGATTCAGAGTACATTCCACCGAATGAAACTGAATCACTAGATTGATGTAAATGTCATCACGTGTTACTACGCAGTTAGGTAGAAAATATTGCAAATAAACAAGCAAGGAAATTCATTTTTTAACTGTTTGTAAGTGTCCTAATCGTCACGTGGCTGTTGATGCATTTTGAGCCGGATTCGCATCAGATTCCACATATGATATGAACATAGAACAACCCTTCGTGATCTGGATCAGTGTAAGCGCTTTGTTTAATCCAAAAAAATGTGAAATATAGGTTAAGGAGGGTCGACTCTATATCTTTCATTGATGCATTTTCGCATATTTTCACAAATATCCCATTGAGCGGCAATCTGATCGGCAAGCAAATGGTTAAAATAATGATTATCGCTGAAATCAAGTTGGTTTCAATGAAGGCAGAAACATGAAAGAAACATAATATGTCATATTATGACTTCAGGTTTGACGACAATCCGTTAAAGAAAAAGAAAGTTATGATCTTTTAAAGTCTTGATTTTGTGACGTCACGTGCGAGTTGCTTTTCCATATGTTGTGTACAATTGCTTTTGAAAATGTCATTTTTTCAAAAAATCTACGCACACCTTTACCTGTGCAATTGATACATCGTTAGAAGCACGTTTTACACACATCCATATGGTTTATAATTGGACATAGTCGACGGTTTGTGAAAAAGAAATACGCGAACGCAATGATAACAGTTGTATCGTTCTCCCCACCATCTTGTACACCACCCACAGATAACGGCTCATACATCAACGCGACGTCGACACCGATCGAGGAATGCCTGGACGGGAAGTACGACAGCGGGCTAGGCCTGGCGACCTACAAGGCCTCCGTCTTCCTGTACTCCTTCACCGTGGAGTACAGCATCATCGGGGGTGCTATGGCCTACGTCATGTGGAGAAACATCGGCCGTAAGGTGCACACGAGCAACAAGCCGCAGAACGGCACCGAGATGAGTTTCAGGTACGTTAAGCCCTGGAACGCTGGGCACCATACTGATATATTCCATCTCTGTGTCAAAATAATATAACGGCTCATAATGTTTTAAAGGAAGATGAAACCAAAATGAACGTCAGGTAGGCTTACACTTTGGATACCAAGCAACATGATTCATGCTTTCATATGAGATGATGTGTGAAAATGTTCCACTGACATATACATAATATAAAACATGTAAAGCGTGAAAGGTCTCGCATCATCTTCAGGTTATAAAGCTCTTGTAAGTCAAGCAAAAAACTAGCAAATTATATCTTTGAGTCTAAATGTAACAATGGCAGAAAGAAAGTTAAGGGAAGAAGAAACTGAAATAAGCTACATGTAGGCTAACCCCTTAAATACCAAGGAACGTATTTCTTGCTATATGTGATCGGCATTCGGATGTGACAATTGTATAATTTCTACCGGCCTCTCCCTCTTTCTTCAGCTTCGAGTGCGGTCTCCTGCTGGGCGTGCTGTGTACGATGTGCGGCGTCATCATCCTCATCCTCAACATCATCTATCTAGGCGACGCCGAGAAGTCAGAGGAGAGCTTCGTCAGTATCCATGGTTACCGGATATTCTTGAACTTCGTGTCGATACTGGGCTGCATCCTTGCTTTCATCGGCATACATAGAGGGGGCTGGCAGGTATGTGTCTCTACTAATCTGTCTGTGCGAATAATTATGTTTATGTGTGCGTGCGTGTTTATGTATACGTATTTGCGTGTGCTCATAACGCATACTTTTTATTGATGACTATCATTACGCATGCCGGTGGCAATTATCTGAAAGTGTGGTCATATTCTTGTTCACAATAAAAAGCTATCATAATTGTGGTATCATAAAATCATACACCAAGATTTTGCTACGTGTTATAGATGCACTTATTTCTTATTTTATTGTTAGCTGACTGCAGTAACCTTTTATCTATAAGATGTATTGCTCGATTACTCCATGGTCTTTCCGTTTTCTATGCAATTATACCTGATAGTAGAATTGCGCTATAAACGAGAGTATTGTTGTTATATCTATGGCATAATGCTAGCTAACACCCCTCTCCCAATCCCAGACGGACCATCACGCGGGCCCGGCCCATAGGGTGGACGCGGCGCTGCTGTGGATGTGTGTGACGGGTGTGTTCCTGCAAGGCATCTACACCTTCGTTGCCTCCGCCTCGTCCATGGGCGTGACCAAGCACGCAGGTCTGATCTGGGTGGATGAGACCACTCATCTCATCCAGACCATCATGCAGGTACGGGATAATTAGTTAATCGATCAAGCAGTTAATTAATCAATCAATCCATCGACTAATCTATCGATCAATCAATTAATCAATCAGTCAATCGGTCAGGCAATCATTCCATTTAACAGTCAACCTATTAATCTATCAATCGAACAAACCAACAATCATACATACAATTGACTTTCAGAGCGTCAAGCAGTGCCCGTATTATATAATGGAATGTAATGTAACGTAACGTAGCGTAACGTAATATAACATCGCGTCATGACATATAGCGTGAAGTATTTAATCGAAGGAAATTATACAATGGTAATGTAATTTAATGTAACATAAATGATTAAAGTGTCATCTGTGACCCTGGATTGTCAAATCACCAATGGTCTTTTATTTCATCTTTGTATTTGTTCGTCCTTGCTCAGGTAATCTTAATCCTGGACGCCATGCACCGCAAGCCGCCCGAAGACTTCAAGCAGACACGCACCAAGCAGATCATCATGTTTCTACTCGTCTGCAACATCACGTGGTGGTTGGTCAACACGTACGAGCTGAAGGGAGGCTATGATCTGTTCGCCTTGGAGAACAACTACTACGGCGCCACCGCCTGGTATGTCATCGTCCACATCGCCGCGCCCCTCAAGATCCTCTTCCGGTTCCACTCCACCGCCTGCTTCTTCGAGATCTGGACCACCAAGGGCGTCGAAGCCAACAACGTTCATTAGACGCAGACGTCACGCCGACGTCGCACCAACGTCACCCCGACGTTGCATGTGTGCTTTAATTACCTTGTGAATGCACATTCACAAATTCGTTAACTAACGTCACATTGACATTGCACGTGTACTTGGATAAATCATGTTCCTTGTGTATGCAAATTCACACTGACGTCACAATAATGCCTCTCCAACGTCATATTGGCTTCAAAGCATTGTTGCCGGTCTGCAATGAATTTTACTTTGTGTAAATCCATAGAAAGGCATACGATCGATGCCCAACCAACGAGACATCAATTTCACATAATCGATCTTTAAGATTTAAGTCCATACAAGTTTACATTTCTTGAATGTATGATTAACAAGTCACGTTTACATCATCTATTCGAGGATTTACATACGTATACAAATGCTGAACCGGAGAAAACTGTTGTCCTTTGCTAGTATACAGTATTCGAGGAAGTTAGACATGTAATTTTGTGTGCTAAGTGTTTATCTATTTTAAATGTAATATTGCATACTAATTTGGCAGGCTGATGATCAGTTCATTCAGGATTTGCGTCTCTATACACATACAATGTGTCATAGTATTGCCACAATCACGGCGAGGGAAGTTTGAAGATGAATGGACATTCGTTCTTTACTTTTCGACCTTCAAGTTGTTGACCTTAAAGACGTTGACCGTAGTCATCACTTGATGCACACATCACTGTACATTTTCTTCTTCCTTCCCTTTTACTTCCTCTTCTTCTTTGTGTCATTAGTCTTACTATTATCATTGCATAACATTATTGTTGTTTTTGTTATTGGTATTGATATCATTATTTCTATGAGTATTGTTGTTATTATCAAAGTAAGAACAAAACATAATTTATGTAATGAGAAACCAATGATGTACAGACGTAACCACTGGTAGCGGTCTCGAAGGAGCAAAGTACATTAGTTCCATTAAATATCTGATTGGACATATTTTTTAAAGACATTTTTTATCATTTTCTCTCAAATCAATTGAAATATGATTAAGTGTTATCGATAGAAAGATAAAAGATACCAATAGAAGGTATCAATAGAAGGATCGATAGAAGATATCGATATATGGCCAAGAAACGGCTCATCCATGATAGCATGTGTTTTCTGTGTCTTGATAATGTGTGTGGGTGCATGGCTCTACAACAGGGCGCAACACGCTCTGCCAAGTTGTGTATTGTATCTTTTATTTTGTGTACGTTCCATCAGTTTCTGTTTGTTCTTGTTCAGTGTGTGTGTGCGCGTGTGTGTGTGGGTGAGTGTGTCTGTGTGTCTGTCCGTAATGATGTATTTGAGTTGGTACGGTATGATATAGGCTGGTTTCCAACCATGTATAAGGAATTTCCCTTGCTCGCCTTTGTATCCAACGACATGGTATTCCATATACATGTATACCAAAATATCGTGTGCAAGAAAAGACACAAAAGGAGGAGTATGTTAAGACCTATCGTGAATACTAAATAATCACTAGAGAATGCTTGATGTCTATTTTAGGTATTACATGACCATTTTTTGTTCGTCTTCCAGAGTGCTTTATTCAAATGCGATATGGTGTAATAATAAAGTTGTAAATTATGTGCAATAGTTTAAGGTGCAATTTTTAAAGGAAAAGAGATGCTTTATATCATATTTTGTAGCTACGAGTTGAACTTAACTTTACTTACCTTTTTAACGTGTGCTCCTTCATCTATGCTATGACTTATTCTTGAATTGGGCATTTCCACAATAGTATCAACTATCATTTAAACTAATTGAACGATTTAAAAAAAATGTCTGTAAAATTATGATTTGAACTCGAATCAGAACATTATTTTTTTCTAATGTGCTACCAATTATGCTTTTCAGACTACACTCTGATTTCTGAAATTAGAACGTTATTCTCTAAATGTGACAATATGATTATACAATGGTTTGTTAATTTTTCTAGCCAAAGACCAATTTCTTGTAAAACTTCGCCCCTCATTAATCTCCCATTGTTGGTTTTAAAACGTTATACATAGACCCCCATCGTTACTGCCCCGTCAGGAATTTTAAAGGTTTAAAGAGTTATTTTTATCCAATAGGTTCTGTAAACAAATCAAGCACGGAACTAAACCATGTATCAATATATGCCGTATTCTGGCAATGACGTGCTCGCATAATTGATTTAAGAAAAATGTGATTTCACGTTACTGTACGATTATATATATATTATTTTTTGTAACATACAATAATGTAAATAAATTGAGTAAATTTACACCGGCAGATGTAGACCGAGTTTGACTTAGATTATAAGTTGAGAAAAAAATATATATGATTAATCTACAGCTGCGTTGGATATTAGCAAGTTAGCATAAACATGATAAAGATGTATGATTGAAGGAATTCTATATCTAGAAAGATTATTGTAAAAGTAAATTCTGAAGTATGCTAATTTGCGGATACAACCAGAAGTGCTTTCATGCTTGTCAATATGCAAATTATATGCAAATTCAATCTGTCTCTGTATTTTTACTCTGTGCTGTCAAATACATTTTCATGCTCAATATAAATACAATGTGTTACTCGTGTCCGTCTTGATGTGTGTCATGTGTATTAAGTTCAAGGGATAGTTCACCATGAAAGCTAGTTGGTTTCTATATATAAAAGGAGACACATGAAATAAACATATCAGTGAAGGTTTGACGAAAATCCGTCAAAGGATAAGTTATGACTTTTGACGTCACGTGCGAGGTGCTCTCGCACATATATTTTTTTCTCGAAAATGTGTATTCTCTCAAAATGATATGCATCCTTTTACCTGCGCATTTGATACATCATTGGAAATACGTTCTTACACGCATCCCTGTATAAGAAAAAAAATCCGTTGTCAAATACAGAAAAAGAGCAATTTATGGAATTATTTTGTACACAACATATAGGGGAGCACAAACTTGAAGTTTCAAAATATCGTAACTTTCTTATCCGTTGCGGGATATCCGTCACACTTTCACTAATACGTTTCTTTCATGTTTTTGCATTTATTGAAACCAACTTATCTTCAGGGTAAACTATCCCTGTACAATCGTGGAGGAGCAAACATAAGAGAAGGGGTGGGGTAAAGAGGTGGGGTAAAGGGGTGGGGTGAAGGGGTGGGAAGGGCAGGGAAGTGGGAGAGGTGGGAGCAGGGGAGGGGCACCTTGCTCGTCTGGACTAGTGGGAAATTTGTATCCATAGTCATTACAACGGTGAACTAAGCACGTATTATGAAAGGTTGGCTGGACCACAAATAGGGAACAATACATAATAGAGAGCACATGCAGTGAGAGAGATAGAGAGATATGAATAGAGAGATAGAGAGAGAGAGAGAGAGAGAGAGAGAGAGAGAGAGATAGGGAGAGAGAGGGGATGGGATGATAGAGAGAGAGAGAGAAAAAAAAAAACATGCTGCTACGTTGTGCTAAAAATGCGCCGTTAGCACATTCCAATCAATCATCATTATCATCAGCCCACACTCGACTGTGCAATCTTTCTGTTTATATACTACCACATACTTAAATATTCATTTCCTGTAAGCTCTATAAAAAAAAAAACATATTTTTCCCCACTTCAAGTTGTCGTGCGAGTAGCTCGTTATGGTTTGATGCCGATCCCTCCCTCTCCTACCCTTCTCCCTTATCTATATTTTTCATCAACCATCATGGTAATGGGTCAATACATTTTTATGTGAAGGTTTTTGGATGCGCGATATTGTATATCACACATGGTATTGTTTGATGTTAATGATTTCTCTTGCAAAGTCACGAATAAAGATGTCGTCATTTTCAGTACTCGTTACTTGTAACCAAAATTCCCTTCCCACACGCCAAAAGTAGCGTCCTTCCATAGTACCGATTTAAATGTTCTTTTTTCAATACTACTACTACTAAGCGGACGCATCCGAGATTGAGTTCACAATGCAACGCCATGAGTCTTTATCATTCATCAATGTCTGCAAGTCCCCAGTTTCACACTGGATGTCCCTTGCAATACAATCCATATAGTTCAGAGGTCTCCTTCCTCTGTTAGGGCATGAGAGTCTCATGCAAATAACATCTGATATTACTTGGTCTTTAGCCCTAAAGCAGTGACCAGCGAATCTCGTTCGACGATGAGCAACAATGGTAGAGATAGGTGGTATATTTCCATAGATCTCTAGTTTTGTTTTGTGTTCCCTCCAGCTAATATTTTGTACCCTCATGAGTAACCGAGTATATGTCCCATTGAGGCGGTCCTGTAGTGCCTTCTGCATGTTCCATGTCTCTGAACCATAAAGAAGGATGCTCTCGACGCAGGCCCTAAAAAAAATCACTTTTGTAGACCTTGATATTTGAGACTGCCAAATGTGGTGTAATTTATTGCATGCATTCCTTTGCGTGACATGAAGTCTTTCTTTGAGTCTACAAGGAACGATCCTAGATATTTAAAATCGTTTACTTCCTTGATTTGTAAGCCTCTTCTGGAGGTGATTGGAGGATGATCAGCCTCTTCGCGTAGTGCCATGTACTCAGTTTTCTTTGGGTTCAGAAACAGACCAACCTTTGCTGAAGCATTCTCTACAGATGAAAGCAAGTCTTGTGCATTACGAATATGTTTTGCTATTAAGGCAATGTCATCTGCGTAGTCAAGATCTACCAAATACTTGTCTTTGTCGCGGCTAGTTTTATCTGGTTTGACATCTAGACCCTTTTCTTTCATGTTCTCTATAGACTGAAGTAGAATATAATCCACAACTATGACAAAGAGATAGGGTGCAAGCGTATCTCCTTGCAGTATCCCTGATGTTGTCTTAAATTCCTTCGTTGGGCCGTCCATGCTTTGTACAAAGCTTGTTGAGTGGTTATACATAATGGAAATAGCTTTTATTATCTGAGAAGGTATGCCATAGTTATCAAAGATTTGAAACATGACCTTTCTATTGACACTGTCAAAAGCCTTGGAGAAGTCCACAAAAATTATAGTTACTTTCTGCTTGGAAATTTGCATCTCCTCTATTATCCTTCTAAGAGTGAGGATTTGAGGTGTTGTGGCTCTCCCTTTCCGGAAGCCATTCTGGTTACGTCGCAGAATAGGATCAACATGGGGAGTGATTCTATTGAGAAGCAATGAATTGTAGACCTTAGAAGCAATTGGTGAGAGTGTTATACCTCTGTAATTTGAGGGAAGAGCAAGGTCACCTCTCTTGGGTATGGGGATTATGACAGAGTTGGAAAGTTGCTGAGGGATGTTGCCTACATATGTTTCATTACAGAAGTTAAGCAATTCTTGATGGAAAAGAGGACTTTTCCAAAGAAGTGCTGGAATGTTGTCAGGACCTAGTGTTTTAGACAGTTTGAGTCTCAGTAGGCAGTTTTGGAGCTCATCTATAGAGAATGGACCTGTCGGTATAGGAAGTTTGTCAGCAATCCTCTTGTGAAAGAAAGGATCATCTTGATTAAAGTTCTGTTCAGTGTTGCCCAAAAGATTACTGAAGTGTTTGTACCAACAGTCTAGACGTTCTTCTGTAGTGGCACCTTGAACACGAACAACAGGAGATGTGTTCTTGTTAGTAACTTCTCTCAGGACCTGCCAGGCCACTGCGTGTTTATGTTCGTGGTGAAGACTTTCAAGCTCCTTAGTCTTGGATTTAACTTGTGCTTCAAGGACTCTAGTGTAAGCTTGATCATATGCAGATTTAACAAGTTCTAGCTGTTTTTGAGAGTTTCTGGTTGTTCTGGTATTGTGTTTCTCTGATGCTTTCTTCAGATTTTCTCTTGCTCCATTAACTTTGTCATCTGTGGCCGCTTGAACGTTATTCCTTTTTGTCTTCTTGGGGAGCATTTGGACTGCTAATTCTCTATTGGCATTGATTAATTTGATTAATGTATTGTATACTGCTGTAGTGTTTTTGTCTTCTAGTTCATCGCAGAGTGAACAGAATCTGTTATGAACAGCTACAGTAAATTGCTCAGAGAGGTTGGCATCCCTTACAACTCTTTCCCAGTCTATACATTTCATCGGATCCTTAGGTGGTGGCTTGGTTTTCCGATAACTGATTTGGCACTTGCAGGAGACAATGCGATGATCTGACTGAATACCTTCAAAAGAGTTGTAAGATCTACAGTTCTTAATAGAGTTGATCCATTTCTTCCTTACCAATAGGTAGTCTAATTGTACAAGATGACCTGTTGGACGGTGATGGGTCCAAAGTCTGTTCTTGCGGTGCTGAAATCTTGTGTTGGAGGCAATAAGGTTGTGTTGCTCCATGAAGTCCTTCATGTAGCAACCATTTCTGTTGGTTTCTTCTGCACACATAAATAGTGCCTCTGTAGGACCTAGTTGGGCATTGAAATCTCCCCCTATGATTAATAAATTATGAGCAGGGATTGTGTCACTAATGGATGAGAGATCTTGATAAAATTCAGATACGTCTTCTTCAGGATATTCATTATGAGGGCTGTAGCAGGACAAAACAGTAGTCTGAGGATTTCCATGAAGAGTCATCTGAATTATGCGATTGTTGTGACTCACGATGGAATGATAGGCTTTCAAGGCTCTTGGTGAGATAAGGAAACCCACCCCACCAGTTGCAGCGTTTCTTGTGTTCTTCCATGCAGACGATGTTATTAAGGTATATCCGTTAGCAAATGGCTCTTGCAGTAGTGGTTCTGTATGTTCAATGCGATGTTCCTGTACACATATGACATCAATACCATGATGGTGTGCTTCATATGCTAGCTCCTCTTTCTTAGCTAGAGAACGTAGTGTCTGGATGTTAAAAGTACTAATAATGACAAGTACTTTACGTTGAACAAATCTGTCCATCTCTTCTTTGTCATTATCAGAGTTGGACCGTCCCGAGGGCTTTAGGTCCAGCCTGTCATACGTGTTGGAAGGAACCAACGTGGGCAAATCAAATATGGACAATGGGGCAGGGGCTTTAACCCTGGTGCTTTTGCGCTGCAAACTCATGATCTTGTCAGTGGCTAATCCCGAGGGATTGTGAAGCTCTGGGTCGCTACTCCTACAGCCACCATGCGGCAGGTAGTACTGGGTTACATGGTACCAGTAACAGATCATCCAAAGATCATACAAAAAGGACATCCATATGATCCTCAAAATGGTTGATCCGACCTGACCTGTAAATTTCAATGACTTTCCAAAATACACTCTTTGTGGCTCTCAAATCATCGTTCTTTCTTCCCCTATCACTTTCCTAACGACATGCTTTCTACTTTAGATTTCCCCTCAGTCTATCAAAGTTAATACGTTGTCTTTTTTTAATACATTTTAATTTACTTTTAATTTAATTAATTTACTTAGAAATCTCGCCCAACAAGCATACAAGCATAGCTTCACTGCCCCCCCCCCCGACATTTTAATGTAACCATTCATAATTTACTATTTACGTTGTTTATTGTTTTTCTATATAAGACCTTAAATACGAAAGGTTTACTTTGATTTCATTCATTTGCATTGTCATTAATGTCATAATGTATCATTGTATTTTTGCATTATTTGTATATGCATCGGGTGGATAAAATAAAACAATTCAATTCAATATATTTTACACAAATTTGGATATTGAACAATTTCCAATTAGCGCAGTAGATCCAAAGTTTTTTTTTTACCAGGTCTATAGAAAACATTTCAATGGCATATTTTCAAATATGAACAAATATTTATTTTTATAATTTCCCCCAAATGTAATTGTTCATAGATTACACACATTTCTTCATATTTCAAAAATTTGCCTCACTATATGAATGAAAAGTTGTTCACAATACTTTTCGTGATGAAATCAGTTGATGCCTGGAAGGAGGGGTTTAGAAGCATCTTATTATGACATCCTCGATACTTATAACATATGCATGTCCCTACATTGATTAGTTCTGGTAGGCCATGTTAGTACTAGATAATATATGTCCACCAGCCTGAACGTCAGGCTATTGTCCAGTCTGGGGCGAGAAGTGCTGATGTCACATCGCTCAAAGCGGCCCAACCTCTCACTAATCGCTATCCGATCTATAGCAAGGACAGGTGCGCGGACTCTTTGTCCCTTCCCTGACTGAATCAACCGGCTATTTCTGGCAATGCAGATAAAATAGGCAGTAGACAAATTCAGGAATTGTGACGGATTTGACCGAGGATGCATACCCTTGTTCATGGAGTATTATAGATGGGGACCAATCATGAACAACGACGACGATAACTCGACGATAATTAGTACTTGTACTACAACTGCTACTACATACACTAATACTGCTACCAGTACCTGTAATATTATCATTAGTACTGCAGCTACTTCTGCTACTACTACTACTATACTACTACTAATACTAATACTACTACTACTACTACTACTACTACTACTACTACTACTACTACTACTACTGCTACGACTGATACTAATAGTATCACAACTACAATTCTCACTTATACTAGTCCCTTACACAAAAAATGATCGTATACAAGGTATACGATATATATATCTATTAGCACACCTTTCAGAATTTACCCCTGATAGTGTTGGTATACCTTCCACTTACTTTAAAATTCAAATTGATGTTGACACCTTTCGCATCTACATTTCAATATGAAAATTGGCAATTACCATCAACCCAAAATACCATTTAGCGTGACATGTAGTTCACCCGTAGCCATACCATTTGACCGACCCTAGTCATTTGATATATAATCCTAATGTTAATCCTATATAACCTTAATGCTAAGCCTGTGTAATCTGAGTACTAATTCTATTCTTATCCTATACTCTAAACTCAATTCTTAATCCTTTCGCTCGAAGCTGTCAGTGACTATTTCTAGTTATGTGTTTTTGTTGTTATGGTAA
This sequence comes from Arbacia lixula, assembly GCA_963669155.1. Lineage (NCBI taxonomy): Eukaryota > Metazoa > Echinodermata > Echinoidea > Arbacioida > Arbaciidae > Arbacia > Arbacia lixula. The sequence continues at coordinate 10,608,434 of OZ022594.1, forward strand.
AAATACACGGTTAATAATTAACACAAGTAACGCATTATGATGCGTGTTTGGATTAATTTGATTCGTCTTTGTATGATAGAACCTACATTTCAGAACATTGATATATATGTTTTGGAAATACAACGTACATTACGTTTAGCATTCACTACTAAAGCATCTCTTTAAATCATAAAATAAATATCGATTCGATATTCAAATCCACCATTTGAATACAAGTTACAATGGTTTCACCACTGATTACTCGAAAATTGGGATATCACCGTAGTAATTGTAATTTACCATTGAAGTCTGACATGTTGAGCTCAATTATAACACTTTCATGAACCATGATGAACAGTCTGCTATTTGAAAAACAAGTCATTATAAGACTACCTTTAAAATAGCATTTATTCTTTTACCGCTGTAAATACTACTACTGTTACTACTTCTACTGGTTTATTTGAAAAGGGGCCTCATTATGTTTGTCATGTTTTTACCTCGTCGGATCAATTGAACTACAACTGTATTGCTGCTACTACTACAACCACTTCTACTCATGTGTGTGTACATAATATGTATTTGCGTATAATGTGTGCATTTGTGTGTGTGCTTGCGTGCACGCTTTGAGCTTGATCACGAATGTAGCTTTGCCACAACCATTATAAAACTGAGTGTCTTACTCATCGTATTAAATGAACACGCGAGTTCTAGCATTTTCATAACAGAGTGAGCCCCAACGGTTGGTATGAAGAGCTTCCTGCGAAGTAGAATCCCCAACCCCTTCTCTCTCCCCCAACTCCACCCCCCCCCCCCCCACCCCTTGTACACATTACCTGAGGTTTGGAGACGTACTTAGAAGGAAACACGTTCAGGACGTGAGCAGGAAAATGATATGCCGCAGAATTTTACTGGAAGGTTATCATTTCTTTTAAACATCTTATAAAAAGCCATTTTCGTCATGTCGGAATGTTAGCCTATTGCAGAGATTAATAAACATAGGCATGAACTTGGCACATAAAAATATACCATAAAGAGCTGAAATATAAGTTTAGCCGAATTAAAGTGTGCTCATCTAGAAACTTCAACATATGAATCGGTCATTATAAAAGTAAACACAGCATATGGTTTCATATCGCGTGTAAGATCACATTTCTCACAAAAAGGATGGGTAAGTGATTTAAGAGAAAGTCAATTAATGATCACGTGCTGTCCCTGGCCCGAGGTTGGCGGCTATGCACCTTATCTTATCCTCAATTCTTGTTCTGACGACTGCGTAACAATGACCTGTACACTGTTTGATATTGTCGAATTATGTTTTTTTACCCCATCCCTCCCTCTCTCCCTCTCCCGCCTCAATCAATCATTCCTTTAGGAACATCTTTTTGAGAACTCCGTTTCTCATGCTATGTCTGGCATATAAGAGCTTTCCTTTTAATACGTAGTTGTGACCTCCACCTCTCTATACTAGCTCTTTTAAGTAGTTCGTTATTTTGAGAGTCCAGAGTAAGTGGATGGAGGCTGAAGAATACGAGTCATACCTCCACGCCTCCTCTTTCATCTCCTTCTGATATTAATATGCCCCGCGTAAAGACAACACCATACACCAGGGGAAACTACACACAAACAGACGCGGGAAGAGATTCACAGCAGAAGGGGTGCAGGGAAAATTGAAGAGGGGGTAAATCTTGACGAGAATGGGGCTTTAAGAGTTGGTTAATTCGAGACGTACGGGAGGACTGGCTTCAGCGGAAGTACGCGACTCGACCCAGAGTTGCATGCCCCATTAACACATCCTTAGTCATCAAGCTTAGCTATATCTATTTACCTATCTATCTATCTATCTATCTATCTATCTATCTATCTATCTATCTATCTCTCTCTTTCTCTTACTCCCTCTCTCTATCGCTTTCCCTCCATCCTTTTCTCCTCTCTCTCTCTCTCTCTCTCTCCCTCTCTCTTCTCTCTCTTTATTTCTCTCTCTATCTTCCTTTCTTCCGTCTTTCCTCTCTCCCTCTCTCCCTTTCTCTTTTTTGCTTTTCCTACATCTTTTTCTCCCTCCCCCCCCCCCTCTCTCTCTCTCTCTCTCTATCTATCTCTCTCTCTGTTATTTCCCTCTCTCTCTGTCTCCCTCCATCTCTCTCTTTTTTCGCTCACTCTCCCCTTCTCTCCTCCCCCCATCTCCCCCCCCCTCTCTCGTTTATAGGGAATTTTTTTCATCCACTTATCCCGTGTAATTTTATTTTGACTGTTTCCCACCTAACCGACCTAGCCTTGACTTAAACCCACAAGTTTCCCGTTAAAAACAAATCCAGGTCTCCGATCTTAGTGTCTTCTAAAACCTCCTGGGTTCTACCTTGATCGGTAGCTTATCGTGGAATACACTAAAGCGCACCAGTGTTAGTGCTAGTACTAGTGTTAGCTCTAACTAGCTCTGATCATTAATGTCCTCTGCGCATGCGCGCGAGTCTGCTCGGAAATTCTGGATTGAGAATTGAGTGGGATATGAGACATCACCTTCAAGGAAAAAAAAACTTGCGGCAGCTGCCGACGCTTTCTCTGAAAAGAAAGTTTGTTCGGGTTCGACACAGCACGGATAAAGGGGTCCGCTGTACAGAGAGAAAGCTGTTGATTTTGATCGTCAACGTGGATCGAGGATTACACTACTTTGTTGATTTGTGATTTGTGTGATTTATTGCGAAGAATTCAACATGAATTCAATTTGTCAACCCTTTGGAGTGATTTGATTTCAGTTAAAAAACGGGGAGTCATGTGTGGCGGTGTACCTTAGTTTGATATCCTGAAGCTGCGTTGTGCATTGGTTCTCGTAATTGGCTTCAAGGCGTTATTAACACTGTACTAGTTCCGAAGACCACATCCAAGGGACGTACAATGAGAGGATTACTACGCGATTAAAACTTAATCCGCGAAGAATCCAGCTACATGTCTGCCTATCTCCACCTGCCGTTGGACATTGTTAATGTTAGCCTACGTTGACGTGTGAAAGGTATATATTTGGATTTATTGCTCCTTTTGCTACCTTGTGGTAGACTGATTTTACAAAGGTAAATATTACGGGCAGAATAGACGCAGCCATGAGCAAGAAGCGCCCCGTGTCTCGGACCAGCAGCAACAGCGCCACGGCTGCGCTCTTCCCCGAGGCTAACCCGGAGACGGCCGACAAGGATGCGGTCCTAAAGGAGGGTACCTTGGACAAGGAGTCCTCCAGCGTCTTCTACCCATGGCGGCCCAAGTTCTGTGTCCTCACCTCCGAGAACCTCACCATGTACCGCTGGCACTCCAAGAAGAAGACGTCCCAAGAGCGGGTACGGAACATCCTCTACCGGATGCCGCTGGATGACGTCACAGCCATCGCGAATATCGCCAAGGGCAAGCGACATATCCACTTCACCATGGTGACCAAAGACGGCACGCTGGACCTACGCGTGGGACTGAGCCAACGCGAGTGGCTCACGCAGATCCAGATGGCGGTTTTGGCGCGAAAGAACCGACGGGATTTCGTGAAGGAGTTGAAGAACCGTTCGTCTGTCGTCGCAAACAAGTTTAAGCGCAAGGCGCTCCGGAGGCGATCCTTCGCTAAAGACCCCGATTACGGGGATGGTGAGTACAATGAAATGAAGAACGATGAAAAACGACTGTAATCAATTCAGGCATGCGAGAAGAATGGGTGGTCATCCTCTTTTTGCGCCAGTGATGCGTTATCTAAAATAAAATATCATGTTTATGATACAGTCACAGGCAAAATCACTTTGTGCAATGACGGGTAAGGTCGATGTCACTATCCGCTTTCAGAGAAGTAGAAATATATTAAGGAGCTGGCTTCTGACCTATCCATCACAACTGATCCACATTAATTAGATATGAGAATGGATCAAGTGAAATTACAATGCGATATTCAACAGTTGTGTAGTGATTTCTCTTTACGAGAGGAAAGAAAACATGATGACAAAATGCATGAAAATTTGATAAAGGAAGAAGAGTGATAACAGAACAAAAACAAAGAAAGGACAAATATAACGAATTGACTGATGACGATAATCGTATTCATTATGACTTTATAGCTCCCCCGTTTAATATTTGAATAAAAAAGCCCACATGTAATATTGAAATATTATATTGATGAAATCTAATGTTACCGTAGTGTAAGATTTAGATGGCATGCCTTTGTCTGTGATTGCTTATATTGATCAAAGACGTTGCATAGCATATTGGTATGGGAATAAGCACGTGATGTTTGCTTCTTTCATCGTCATGGGCAATGTCGATGGCGATGAACGGTAAATAGCTGCTTCATATGGCTTATATGCATGGCAGGAAAAGACATTAATTAGGCGGTAATAGTCTGTCGGTCTATTTCCGCTGCCAAATCAAAATTAGTCTCACGTGGAAGTCCCTTGTTGGCGCGGGAATGCGCGTCTCGGAGAAGAATCCAGAAAGCAAAGGAAGAGAAACTAGGCAGACTAATTTCAATGTGCTATGTATTCACCTTCATCCAAGTGAAAAAAAAATAATAACTTTGTCAGAATGGTACGGTCGACGGATGTTCTACGTCACAATGGGTGTCATAGTCATGGTAACATAATACATTTGGGTCATTTCCAGACGGAGGTTTTGTTTTGCCAACCATTGCCAACGGAAACTCTCATTTAACACGGTTTTCATGTAATTAAGGTGAACCCCCTCCTTTCCACAAACACACACACATTCACGCGCACACACAAGTACTCACGCACACGCATACACACACACACACACACACACACACACACACACACACACGCACCCATACACATACACAGACAAGCATACCGTGCGCAGTATATACGAAAATGGAGAGCCTCTTTCCAGATAACATTTGGCAAAGGTACCCATATTGTTGTCAGATTCACCCCTAAGGCCTCACCGCTCTCTACCCTACCATGAACCTTAAGTAAAATGGTTTGTAAGAGCACAGCTTGGAGGAGAAGTTCTACAGCTTGTTCAAACACACATAGAACACTGAAATATGTTCGATTGAAACCTCCTTTTTTAGAATGAATTTAATTAACTTTTTAGTTTTGGTGACACAAATGTGATACTCAATTCCATAGACGCGGGCCACATTTTTTGAAAGCCGACTAGCCTAGTTGGTTACTACAATGCATGCATTTCGATGCACTTTAATAAATAACCAGGCTCAGTAAAGTTTCATAAATATGGCTCCAGCAGTTTATCTGAGACACAAAGGGTTAAATAGTTACATCTCCCGCGAGATCTGCATTAATTTTTTTCGCAATTTTGGGGTCGCGCACTTTTGATCCGGAAAACGATAGTGACGCGTGCTTGTTCATGTTGATGTCGGATTTACAGAGTACAAGTCTACAAATATAGGGGGTTCACCTCCTACCCCCCCCCCCTCCTTAAAATGCTTTGCTTTAAAGTGACTTTGTATGTCTCGGCCCCAAACTGGCTAGGAGCATTACGTTTCCAGGTCACATTGTCTATGGCTCATTTTTATTTAAAAAGCTGGATATTGAACCTGTTACCATTCTTGTCATAAAAATAAACATGATTCAATTTCCCTGTCATGAAACATCCTTTGATCCCAGGGACCATTTGAATAAATAAAGTCACGGATAGAGTCTGTAAATCCCTGAGAAGTTGAGCCGATTCCTCAACAATCGTGATATCGAACGTCTAATTGACGTAGAGTTTTAATGACCACATGTATCTGAATTGAATAATTACTCAGAAATCATAATTCAGACATTCGTTATGAGCTACATTTGAGAAGTTTAACAATGATATTTATATAGCCTGGTGGGAGTCGGCGTACTAGAAATAATCAAAATCTCTCTATAGGCTGCTGACAAAGTATTAACCCCTCTGATGCGAGACAAAATGTTGTTTCAACACATTTAAGCATGTGCTGGGAAAATTAATGGTGTTATTGAACTAGATGTATTAATTGGTAAGTTGCTTTGTGAAGAGAGCTGTCTGGCTATGCTGGTATAACACATAGACAACGATGCAGACCGAGTGAAAGAAGGAAAGTGATGAGTAACCGTTGTTTATGCCTAGGAAGGATTGATCTATGCTATGACAAACACGTGACTAGTATGGCCTACAGCAAGTTGAATTTCTTCCTTCCTCCTTACAAGTATGTGATAACAGACGTATACACTAAGATTTTCACAAGCACGCACATATAACACTCACAAACATATATGTGCACATACAATGATCATCATTGCTTAGAGAGAGGTATGTAAAGGTATGGTATAGGGACGAACTGCAGGTCTAGAGTGTATATTTTTTGTAATGTATTTCCGATGTATTTTCACAGGGTAGCTCTTTCATTAACGAGTCATGCTCATCTAAGGAGCCTGACTTTACAGTTATATCAGTTAAAGACTTATAGTACAAACAAAGATATTAAAATATCTTTGATCAGATTCTCATATCAGAAAGTGCAATATTAGTTCAATGCAACATGTGAAAAAGAGGAAAAAGATGAGGAAGACCAGTGGGAAAAAAATAGAATCAAACGTATAAAGATAAGAAAAGAAGAGAAGAAGATCAACAATGACAACGTGATAACGAAATAGGAGTGGAAATCATTCCCAAAGAAACTAGGAGAGTCTCATTTTCATTGTATGTTGGTATGTTTTGACTCCTGACACGAGAACGATAAAAACATTCAAAATGACCAATTACAAAGAGATGACTCAATTTTCATTTAGCATTTGAAAATTATGATTAAAATACCAAGGCGTCTCCTATCCGTCTAGCCATATTAACAATATGTATGTGAACTAATCATGACAGCTTAAATAATTCGTGTATTATTACATCGCTTTGTGCATGAATATCAATTTCGTTCAGACACCAATATTGAAGCAATATAATTCCACTTATCACTGCTTAATGACAGATGACTTGCGATTAGAAGATAGTCATTGATATAAGACGGCGTAATCTGATGAGTGGTTGCACATACTACGTGGTCTCGTTCGTAATGCGGCTTGATCCGTCGATGAGGCACTGGAGGACTGACTTCAATGATCTCGACCCTAACATCCAGTGACACAGGGATTTTTGTGATATGTGCTGACTAGGGATATGAATGTATTTCAATAAAACTGTTGCGAGATTTACTTTTTCAAGAGGATTTATCACATCATCATAATCATGATAATCATACAAATTAAACGCCAAGCAAATGCTTATAAGGAAACCTGAAAGCGAATTGGTTAAAACAAAGAACCGAAACAAATCAATGACATTGTGCAGAGTCTCAAACATGCATGCACAACATGAATCATTGTGTTGTTATATTGTGACATGATAGTGGACGTTAAGAGGCATGACTTGATTTTAGTGCTTTGTTTTTTTTTAATATAAATGCATATAATTAAAGTAATAATAATGATGATAATGAGGATGATAATAAAAATGATAATAATAATAATAATAATAACAATAACAATAATAATAATAATAATGTTGATAATAATAACAATAATAATAATATCAATAATAACATAATTAAAATAACTAATAATAATACGACGCATTCATACAACTATGTTTCTAATTGTGGAATACGTCGGTGCGCTCTTTTGGCAAACCACACTTAAAAAATACATCAGACTCGGCACCTGAATAGTCAGCGGTATATCAAAGCCGTGAACGTGTTCGTAGGAGAGGGGCAAAGACAAAAGGATTAACGTTGATCTCATCAACCTTGAGAGATATGTATCACATCCTAATCCCAGTCATTAGAGCCGTGTGGTTGCGCGTCATGTGCCGTGTAGGCATAGGTGTCTGTCACGGTGGCCATGGTTGTAGGCACTGTACCTGTCTTGATTAGGCGTCTGATAACGTGGAACTATTCCTGTACCGTGGAGGAACCCAATCGATTCATCGTGATACACAGACAGAATGACCAGGAATGGTTGACTCACGATATTTGAAGTTTCATAATGATAATTTTATAAATAAACAAAGAGTGTGAACACCGATGACGCAAATAAAAAAAAAGAAGAAGAAAACACATATGTGATGTTATAATAATAGTAGAAGTATGATAGTAGAAGTCGCGACAGTGGTATTGCCAGCACTAAATTAGCAGCTGTAGTAGTATTAGTACGAGTAGTGAGAGTAAAGTAGTCATGGTAGTATTGTGCATTTAGTATGCTTTGATTTGAGTCGTAAGCATAATTATTTGTAATCGTTTTATTCAAGTATTATATACATAATCGGTATTGCATTTTTTTCTCATCGTGGTAGAAGTAGGCCACTCATGATCGTTCTTGTGTAATTGTTTTGTGACGACACAAAAATAAAGCATACTAAATGTATAATACTTCCATGACTACTTTTCTCTTACTAATACTATACTACCATGACTACAGCTGTTGTTTTAGCTGTTCTAATTATGATAACTGTTCATTTTCATTATCATGATTGACAGTTTGTTATGCACTGATCATAAATCCTGAATCTGTTACTTTTCATTTTGCAACTGATCTACGTACTTAAGACAGAGCCACCCTTTCGTTTTACTTAATAATAATGATAATAATAGAGCACATTTATAACGCGCCTAATACTATGTTTCTAGGCGCTGTGTTGCTGCTGACCCCGCAGTCATTAAGTGAAGTTCTATCCTTTTACCAAATGGAAAGCTGGGACAGCAGCACCACAATTAAATTTAAATTACGAGAGGCAAATCAATTCGACCTATACAGATTTAAATTAGTGGGACTTTAACACTGTTTTGAAAGTATGTAGCGATGGGGCGTTTTGAATGAAGGCAAGAAGGCTATTCCACAATTGGGGAGCAGCGACAAAAAGAGCTCTATCGCCGTATCTTGTTTTCACACGGGGAACAGGCATTAACTGAAAGTGTGAGGAAGTTGAAGCTCTCAACCTGGAGGAGGGGGGTTTGGATTTTACAAGACTGGAAAGATACATGGGGCAATCACCATTACGAATTTTGAAGGCAAGGAGAAGAATTTTGAACTGAATACGTTGAATTATTGGAAGCCAATGGAGATTGGAGAGAATTGGAGTGATATGTTCATAAGGCTTAGAGCGGGTGACTATACGAGCTGCAGCATTTTGGATGCGCTGAAGAGGAACAAGATGTGAGGGTCAGAAGTTAGGTTCTCACCTCTTACCCTTGCTTACTATTTATTTTTGTGTATGTTTATGTAGTTGTCTCCTGGCTGGGATGGGTAGTATAACAATCAGAATTAGGCGTAATACATCTTCCCCTGAGTACCCAGCCCCTTTCCCAAAAAGCCCATGCAGCCGCCTCCAGTCTGGTGCCAATAATTGTTTCCAATGTCCTTCCTCGCTCGTAAGCACACCCGGGTCCTGTCTCCGCTTCCCTGCTGGTTGAATCATCACAAATCTCTTTTTATAGGGAACGGTCCCTAGGTAGCGCAGAGTTCATCCAAAATCGGGGTCCGAGCCATTTTCATCAGACTTTCTGACATGCAGCTAGACGTTCTGAAGACATTGACACTGCATTGTGCATTTGTGTACGCACAATGCATACAGATTTAAAGTTTAATTTTTGAGACTGTATAAGACCTGGTGATAATTCCACATGCATCTAGTTAAGTACATGCACCCTTTCTTCAGTTGTTGGGGTATAGAGAGAGGACAAGTGTGTATGTATGCTGTGTGTGTATATATGTGTGCGTATGTGTATGTGTGTATATGTGTGCATGTGTGTGTGTGTGTGTGTGTGTGCGTGCGTGTGTAGGTGAGAGAGAGAGGGGCAGAGAGAGAGGGAGAGGTAGACAGAAATCGTGAAAGGATGGTGGCGTTTTACAAATCCCTGCATCAATGGAGCGGCGTGTAGACAGTGACTGTATACAGTGTTACGACTGGTCAGGACAGAATTTATAGGGTGCCTATGAAAAATGCAACATTATTCATTTCACCTGTTTCCATTGAATCTTTGCACTTACATAGTTGTAGATAAGAAATAATATATAATATTGCACTAATCACAGCAAAAGATACAAAAAATAGAAGATAGCAGTGAATAGATACGTTGAGTAAATAAGTACATCATATGATATATGTATGAAAATACTGACGAAACAAGTTGATAATTAAAATGTTATACGAAACTGCAACACTTTATTTGTTTATACCCAACTCCAGGAATCGGGATCACGATAAAGAACGAGGGTGAGAGTATCGTCGTCGCAAGACTATTTTCAGACGGACCAGCAGCCAAGAAAGGAACACTCAAAATAGGTAAATGTTAATGATGTGTTTCCCGATTACTTATATTCTTGTCGGATCCGGTTCTATATAGTTATCAGTTTCATATTTTCTATTTTCCCCTTATTGATTCTAAATTGTATACACCTGTCTCTGACTTTTAACCTCATGTTATTTCGGACAAGACACACTTTTGTTTATTTCATCTATATCTTATCATATCGAAGATTTCCTGGGGCGTGTTAAGATATGATAATCACGTTCAATACGAAATCAAAACGCTTTTCAATTAGTTTCTCTGTATCATGACTATTTCTTAATCCTCTTCCTTTGTCATTTTTCTGTCATGTTTGTGGCTATTTGTTTGTGTGATATTTTTCCATCCTTATTTTATCCTTGTACTAGTTGAACTTCTTGTTCTTTCCTTTTCTTCCCCCTTCCCCCTCTTTTTTCCTACACTTCTTTTTTTAGCATGTTTAGCATGTTTAGGTTCCTTCTTCTTTAGGCCTTTACTTCCATCTCACAGTTTCCACATTCTCTTTGTTGTTTTCCTTTGATTTCCATTACTATACAAAAAAGAGATGGCATTCATATATGAATTTCTTCATTCAATTCTATTCACTCAGTGTAAATTGTTTACCTAATAATGATCTCCCTTAGTTAGTGCTGTGATTGTAACAACGTATTATAATCATTTTCTGCGAATACTAATCATCTCCATCTCGCAGGTGACGAGATTGTGGAGGTGAACGGACGAGACGTGCACGGCCAGCATGCAGAGAAGGTTGCCTCCGTCATCAAGTCTCAACCAGAAAAAGTCATCCTCATGATAAAATCATCCACAAAGTGAGTATCAACATCTCAGCAACTAAGTGTACATAATCAGGTATCAGAGCTCGACTTATAGCGGTCTTATATATATCATACATTAAAGTTTATCATAGTTTGTCGTCTGTATTATAGTTGAGAATGTTTATAGACCGACTGTTTAACTCAAATCTCATGTATTCTATATTTCAACTTTATATCTATGTATAAGTGCACCTTGTTGCTCATTGATATTTCAAGCAAGTTTTTACGTTCGTGTCACATTTCGTTACGTATTCGAACATGTTTGTCTTTATGATAATGATGATTATGGAAATCAATCAATACGTAGAATATAGAGAGCCATTGTGTAATTGTAATTAATTTGGGTTCCCTTTCTCTTTCTTTGTCTGCCCCTCTCTTTCTCTCTCTCTCTCTCTCTCTCTCTCTCTATATATATATATATATATATATATACATATAATATATATATATATATATATATCCCTTGACCTCAGTTCCAAGATCTCGGTGGGCACGCAGAGTGAGAATCGGCACACGATATGCGGAGACGGGCTGAAGAGGCCGAGGCCTCTGAGCATCGTGACGGGATCCGCAGCATCGAGTGAGTTCAATGACTACCAGTGACTACGCTGATTAGACCGAAGTGGTAGTGGTGATGAGGTTATAATGATGGTTATTGTGATGCTGGTGGTAATGACGATAAAACGGTGATGGTGGTGAGAATAGAGGACGCTTAGCATCTTGACAGGGTCGGCAGCATCGAGTGAGTTTAGCGATGACGACGATCATGATTATGAGGATAATGATTACCAGTGATACAGAAATTATGGTGGTGGTAGTGGTAGTGATGGTGACGATGCAAATGATAGCGTTGTTGTTGTTGGTGGTGGTGGTGGTGGTAGCGGTGGTGATGAGGATGATACTGATGGTGGTTGGAGTGATGACAATATTGGTGAGAATAGTGATGATTGGAAAGATGCTGTGAATAATGATATAATGTCCATGATGACGGAAATTAAGTAACATCAATGATGACATTAACAATTATGGTGATGATAAGGGTACTGATAATGGTAAGGATGATTACAAATTAGTATTGATACTTATGATTTGCATAACATAGGTAATGAAGTTGGTTATGAAAAGGATGAAATTTAACTTGAAATAAAGAAAGGGGTCGACATTAAAAACGAGATGATCATAGTGGTTGAAATGATGATGATGATGATGATGATGATGATGATGATGATGATGATGATGATGATGATGTTAAGGATGATTAACTGATCATGATAAAGATAGTCATGATCGTTATAATTGCGAACTCTACGTCGGTGATCAGGGGTGATGCTGGCGAGGATGAATATATTCATTGTAATGAACACAAATGACGTACGACATGTACGAGCAATTGTTCCATGAAACGCACAGATCTTCTTAGGAGGATATGCTACGTTGTACCGGAAATACTGCTAAAATGTTACGTAATTTGTCAGTATTCCACTGTATGTACATTACATTTTCTATATGCATTCAAACACATCGTCCCTTTGTATTGTACAAACGTGGGGCAGCGTTGAGTTATGTGAATCATTCTTGCGGTTTCAGTTGTCGGTACGAGAATCCAGACACGCTTTTAATTCCATTGTCAACTTGTCAAACACCCAGATGTTTGATTGGATGTGAGAGGGAGACACGTAGTGTTACCATGCTCGGTCTTGAGAGAGTGCGTTATGTGGGCCCTGTACTTTTAAGCACATTAAATCATTAGTAATAGCGAGAGGGGAGGAGGAAAGATGAAACCAGAGAGCTAGAATAGAGAGATAGTTGAAAGAGGAAAAGCGAGGGAGAGAGAGGGGGGGTGGGAAAAGGAGAGAGAGAGAGAGAGAGAGAGAGAGAGAGAGAGAGAGAGAAAGAAATAGATAAATATCATGTGGGGGGTATTCACGGTATTGGAGGATAGATACAAATACATGATTATTGCATGTCTCAATATGATTAGTCACGTGCATGCTGTCTAAAAACCATACGTGATTGGTGTTCAATGACCATTTCACATGTTTGATCTCGACTGGTTACATGATTACATGCGTGCACAGAGTAGACGTGATATCCCTCTTGTCCGTGGATACATTTTTGGTGCAATTGACTTGGAATTTAATGTTCAAAACACGACGAGGAGGGGTGAAAATTAACTGTCCTTCCTCTGTTAATGTTGTTTTTCCAAATTCTGGCAAAACTTGCAAAGGCTTGTGAACCAGCATCATTACCCCCCCCCCCCTCTCTCTCTCTCTCTCTCTCTCTCTCTGTCTCTCTCTGTCTCTCCCTCTCTTTCTCTTTCACATTTTGACTGTGCGTTTACAAACATTATCGCCAAAGGGGTTAAACTTTTTCGGCTGTCTTCAAGGTGAACCCTAGCTATAATTCCCTCGACGTTTACATGCATCATTAATACTTGCATTGCGTTGAACCCGTCTATCTCTCACTCTCTCTCTTTCTCTTTCTCTCTTTCTCTCTCTTTCTCTCCCTCTCTCCCTCCCACACACACTCCCTCTCTCTCTCTCTCCCCTCCGTGACTGCAGCCCTCTCAATCCCCTCGTCTCTCTTTTTATAACGTTCTAACTCACACACACACACACATACACACACACACACACACACACATACCCTTTTCCCATCTCTGTCGAGCGCATCTCACTTCTTGTCACACAGTCCCTCTTCCGTCTCCCCCCTTTTGTCTGTCTGAGAGTATGCATGTATCGTCAACATAGCCAATATCTCTCTCCCACTTTATCTCCCTCTCTCGCTTTCGTTCACCCCACACCCTCCGCACTGTCCGTATATCTCTGTTTGTCTCCATCTTTACCTCCCTCTCTCCCTCTCTCTCCTTATTTCATTCTCTAAATCTCTCCCTTTAAGGCTTTATCCACCTCACTTCTTCTCACACATCTCTCCACCCACGTATTGTCAGTCTGAGAGTAACTATGTATCACCAACATACCCAACATATCGCAAGTGCACCGATGTTCTGCGGCATTCCCCCGTGTCACGCTAGGCCGGGTAAGGCAGGAAATTAAACGTGATTTCTGTTAACCGTGATAACAGAGATAATTTCAAAATAGTTCCCCACTCCTACTACACAGACATACTACACACGCACTTTCGACGATACCAACTGCCTTTGTATTGAAGATTTTCTTAAGCCAGCTGCCGGCATAGATTACCGTGCTTTGTTTCAACCCTTTATTAGGGTTATGCGCTATTGATGCATTTTGGCTCCAATAAAACACACACAACCTTTAGAGCAGCATTTTGATTGGCACACAATGGATTTAGGTGTGGTTTGATTGGCACATTCGCGCTACCAATAACTGAAGCTGAAAATAAGTGTTATGACGCTTGCTTTTAAGCAAAGTTATTGATGATATCGTTGTAAAAGTTTAAGCTAGCAATCACAATGTCCAGATACGAGGAGCTAATGAGGGAAATTTCTGTTCACTCGGACGATAAGCTACGAAAACTAGTCTCTAATGTATTCGGAAATGCTATAATGTCACAGAAGATCACAGTTGTTTACACACGCCCTTCCCCTTTCCATGTCAAGGCACAAGATAGTTGATGTCATATCATATTAATATGACATGGGCACCTCGCGTTATTACCATGCGTACATAATATTATAGAATACATAGACAAAGGATAAAATGGGACATCATTTCAAACTTCGGTGAAAAAACGCGGCAAAATAATTCAGTGGAATACAATATACAAGATACAAGATATTTTATTCAGTCTAAAATGGAATTTTACTTTCCACCAGCACAATAACAAGACAATATATAGAGATACTTTAGTCACATATAAATAATGAGTTGGAAAAGCATATCTACACATGATCGTAATTCATCTGTGTAAATTACTATATGTGACATGTACTATGTGACAATGTACTATATGTTCCATAATAATTAAAGACTAACAAATCATTAGCTGCAGAATTGAGTTCATATTATTAGTTTCTTTCTCATTCTACTCGTGATGTAATAACATAAACACAACAAAAAAGTGAGTCCCCCTAAGCAAAATAACTTTTTTTTTATCGACGAGGTTTTGAACAACATAACTTAGCAGGATTGTACCTTTACTTATTACCTAATTTCCGTGTGAAAATCACATTAATACACTCAGTCATGCATGGGTGAGCACACATTAAAGGCAGAATTGTCAATTTTCTAAAGTAGCACGGGTAATTGTTTATTCCGTTTTAACAGTACATTTTGGCATTTCGTGTGCGATTTTTAGAGTGTATTCACTCAACTATGACATGAAAGTGACTCCTTATGTTCACATAACAGGTAAAGTTACATCTTTGTCAAAATACCCAGAGTTTTATTTTTTCAAAAAAAAGGGGTTTTGAAAGTTTCAAACTCAAGAGAGATAATATTTTTTAAACTGTGCTCACTCAACCAGAACAATGGGTTAAATGTCGGGATAGGTGTCAGTGCGTCGGGAGATGGATGATAAACAATGAAAAGACATAAATTATTCACCCGAAATGATATTTATTAAAAATTCATATGACAGAATCCCAAAATTACCCTTGCGACTTTTGAAAAGTGACAATTTTGCCTTTAATGTATGCTCACTCATGCATGACTGAGTAGTATAATGTGATTTTTCACACGTTATGTTGCTCAACACCTCTTCGATAAAAAGTTATGCTATTATGCTTGGGGGGGCACTTATTTTTTTGTTGTGTTTATATTAGATTTACTTCGTTTATTCGTCAATTTTAATACATTGTCAAAGATTTAAATCTCAAGACTCTCTCTATCAGGAAATTCAACCTACTATCAAAATGGTCAGAGCTTCATAACATGACAGGATGGAGTTCGTCGCATCTTCGCCCATCGTTCGTTGATATGATTAGATATCCTACCTACTAATAGAGTGAACTGTTCCTTTAAAGCTTCTAGCTACATGGGTAGCCTACGTTCCTCGCGGTTAGGATACTTTATTATCCTCATCCACCACTTCCGTGCGTTAGTTTAAAATTAAAGGAATGACTCACAATCTGCTCTCTCTCACCCTTTCACCACCCCGCCCCCCCCCCCCTCTCTCTCTCTCTCTCTCTCTCTCTCTCTCTCTCTCTCTCTCTCTCTCTCTTTCACGCACACATACATATTCACACACTATGATGTCACTATGATCTGTAATTATATTGGTCTCACTTTCTTTACGGCTCTCATCTGTTGCTTCTATTGCTTATAGATTTATATACCATATCTCGCTATTCTTCTTTCTCTCTCCTGCCCATCTCAACATACCCACACCCACACACACAGACCAAATAGACTATGTGTGCTTGTCTCTCTCTCTCTTTCTCTCTGTGTGTCTCTTTCCCTCTCGACCTATCATGTCTTTAAAATGCGTTATTGTTTTCTTTCCCTTCCACCCACCCCCCCCCCCCTTTCTCCCTCCCTCTCTCACTCTCTCTTTCTCTCTCCCTCTCTCTCCCCGGTCACCTGCCTTTCTATCATCGATAATTTAACGGTCAGTTCAGCTCTAAGTCACATGTAATTAGGCGCAACATGTCCTGTGCCGTCACGTCAAATTTCATCCTCGATGTTAGCACCACTTCCTCTTAGTGTCTTCTGCCGTGTCTTCGTCAATGTGTCACTTCTTCAACGGAACAAGAATATATGGTACTGACTTTAAAGGAATACCAGCCTATGGCCACGATGAAATGGCTTTGGTATTAATGAAAAGAAAACAGAAAGGTAGCACGATTCATCGAATATCTAGGGATTGCGTTTAGTATGTGTACCATTTTTATTACAATTCCGAGTCGAGCATTAACGAAATGCAAAACCAATTGTATATGTAAGTTATTAGCACTTGTACATTTGGCCACAATTCTGGCAATGCCAGAAAATAGAATGTATGTGTGTTGTTGTAAATGCAGTTCAATAGACAGTTATCAGACTACATCATGTACCATTCTTTGGCAAGTCCATGAAACTACTTCATTTCAATGTAAAAATGACCTAAGTAACCTTAGTGTTTGAGAAGCACTGAAAAATAAATATATTCATGAAAGATGGCTTAGCAAAACAACTCAGTTTAGCTGAGCCTAGTAGATTATCAGTTCAAACTAGATGTAGCTAATATTGATGCGGAGGCATATTCATCGACTGAGTGGTAGTCGAATTGCTCTAGAATCATTTTGAGGTGATTCCTTTTTGTGATCCCGGGGCGTTTCATGAAAGTTGTCAGCACTGACAAGTTGGCTTTCTCCGACAATTACTATAGTAGCAGTCAGAGGCTAGTGCCTCTCAGCCAATCAAAACCTAGGATTTCACTGAAATTGTCTACTTTCAAGAAATGCTTTACTGAAGTCAAACCAGGGACATGTTGCATAACAGGTTGCACTTGAGGTTAACTTCTTTTACCAATGGCAACTTAGATGGAAACCTTAATGTTGGTTGGCCGTTGAGTGGTGTCACCATGGTAGTTACCATTAATGACAGAGTTCGGTTCAGTCTTATTTCTTCTCAATTCCAACAAAGAAATACATAATTAACACCATGAGCACAGAAAATGTTTAAAGATCAATATATGCAATATAACAAAAAAAACACAGAATATATAAATAAATCAGTGCTCTGAACAAAGGTGCAAGAATTATGTTCGTAGCTGGAAATGCGAAGCTTGTAATTCGTGGACCCCTCAGATAAAAGTATTTTTTTTTAACAAATGAACTTTGTAGATATAACGTATGAAAGGTATATATAGTGGCCAACAGAGAAAATAAAACAAAACACAAAACATCTAGTGCACAATGTACAAAAAATGAGAAAAGAATGAAAGTAACTAAGAGAGGAGAGGAAATTGTATTTGAACATAAATTCACTTAGATGAAATAAGTAGAGATCGTTGATTTTTAAGAAGAAAAGAGGATTTGTTTGGGCACGTATATGGGAGCATTGCAAATGATACGAATAAATTTCTTTTGTAATAATAACATGCTTGTTTGTGTTCCCCCAAACCAGAAGACCGTAATTCAAATGTGGTAAAACCCCGGGGGTAAAACAAGGAAGGAATTACTATTAATGTTAAGTTTTTATGCAACGGGGCCCAGAACGGGACGAGTGGTCACAACAGAACGACTCTGTCTTACAAGACTACAGGTCTTGTAAGCTTCTGCCCTGCTATCCATTTTCTTTAAAGCTTCTAACATGTCTAAGGGCAATATAGGGGGTAAGGTGAGTCAGGAATCCTCTATATAGGAAACAGCGGTGCGCGCACAACGGCACTGAATGATCGGCTGAAACACGTGGGACCGCTATATAGCCGCCACTCAGTACCAGATCCATCTAGAGCCAGGTCAACTCGATCGGTTTCAATAGGTAACAGCGTGGCGCGTGTTGCTTTGTTGGGCCATGTTGTAGCAAAAAAATATGCACCATGCATGCCTATAGAGTACCTACCTATAGAGTACCGAATTGTGACATAATTTGAGCATTATTGTCAAGACAACTTGTTGAGCAAACAGCGGTGATCAAAGCGGGGACTGTATAATAGGTTTACTAATGTAGTCAAATTTATGGATGTTTCTTCCCTTGGGGCCTAGTAACCGGGTAACGAGCTATTCCATTAAGCTGTACCTTACAATGATATTTCAGTGCTTGGAGTCCACTTTGCATACATTAGTTGTTGCTATGTCGGGCAAACCCCGGGCAAGCTTTCCGGTTGTCAGGGGTAATTTTTGTTTAACTGGTATGCAGAAAATTTGAATATGTTAGTAAACCGGTCTATTGTCTTAACAAGATGCTCATATAACGACACCACTTCGGTACTCTATTGAAAGCGGGGTGGTCAAACCAGGGATGTGTTAGGAAGGAGGGACAACTCAACCATAATATATTCAAACATCTGTATGGATACTAAAGCGTGCTAATGAATGTCAAAAGCATTCCACAATCACTGCAATGCTTTGAAGTCCCATGCGCGGCACCGTCATTTTGCTATCGTCAACTTGGAAAGCAGTATCTTTAATTGCCTGTTTTGTTTCTCGAAGCTGTGTTTCTTATCACATTTTTTTGCAATTTTCAAGAAAGTTAAGGGGCAACACCTCTAAAGATCCTGTATTCGTTTTTCTTCTAAATAATTGTTCAATGATGCACAAACGGAGATATAAGATAATATTCTTACTTACATAATTAACAAATTTCTTCACTTTCCGGAGATTTCCGGAAATGTCGGATTCAATCATTATCAAAATCATATATTAAGCTGCTTACTTTCATTAACAGAGTTTGCGTGAATTTGCGTGCAAATGAGATATTTTACTTTAAAAAACTGTTTATTTTTGTTCGCTGATATCTCTTTTCCTCACAAAAGTATTGATGCAATCCAACAGAAGTGGACAAGCGAAATAAGACTCTACATTTCTTTTGTTCTCTCTGAGAAACCGTTGCTAGGCAATCGTGTTCGTTATTGTTAAAACACGTGAAAAGCACATGCTGAGACCACGCAATTTTTCGGCGGTGCCACGCATGGGCTCAAAGAAAGAATGTTGTTTCATATCCTTTCCTAACACATCCCTGGTCAAACTTTGATGGCTCTGCACCGAACCGCATTTGCCAACTCGTAATGATCCACACGTGGATTATATCACATTAATACACACAAATTCCATAGAGCAGTATGTTTTCTGGCATACAAAGTGTGAAATGTCTGTCTGCATCAGTGTTCATCTACAGGGAACATTGGCATGCTACATGCTAAAATGTGATGATTACCCCTTTCCACGCCAGGTCAACCATCGTATGGGAGTTGCGTATATATGAAGAATGTAAATATTGAAATTATCATTCGGGTCTTTAAGATGATGATGATGATGATGATGACGATAATGGTGGTGGTGATGGTGATGATTATGATGATGCTAATATTGGTGGTGATGATGATGACGATGATAATAATGGTGATGATGATGATGATGATGAAGATGAAAATGATCATAATAACAGAGATGAGAGGGGCATGGCGTTGATGTTACAAATAATCTTATTTCGATTTTTCTTTTTTGTCGGGGGTAAGCAGCCTATATTCACATTGTTTAATGTGCATATTTTTGTTTACTTAAGCCTTGAACAAAATGTATTGATTCAAAGACAACAACAATTCAACCCTGGGCTATGTTTTTAGTTATTGTAACTTACCATAAATGGTAACTACCATGGCAACAGCCAATAAGCTCTTATCATTCCACCTGTTGCCATGGTGATTACCGTTGATCGTAAGTTACAGTAATTGAAAACCTATATGTAACATGACCCTGCTGTCATTCTCCTTCCTCTTCACATCATTGTGTGAGTATATAACATTGAACTTAATATATAGTGAGGCGTTATGATAACAAAGTCAATTTTCGCTGCAGTATCTAAGTTGTTTATTGATTTGTGTATGAGATGATTTTGTTTATTTAAATTAAGTGAATGTCATTGAAAAAGTCAAGACGTTAAAGAGAAAATGCTATCACCAAAAACAATTCAAACCAAACCCACCTATAGCTAAAACTTCCGCCGACATATAAAGTTTGTTTACTATGGCGTTGACTCGCCGTAGATGGGGTAATGGCAACGGCACAGTTTGGCACGTTCGAAGTCTCTCACGACACCAATCGGTATGTAACTGCTCTTTGTTGATTTAATTTATTTCATCTAGATTCCCGTACTCGCCGCCCACACTCGTACGCAGCCTCCGCCGAAGGCCACAGCGACCCGCGCGTCATGACGGCCGACATACTCAAGTCCGGCGGCTGGCGACTCGACGAAGAGGAGAACGCGACCGGTGGTGTCGCCCGACCGATCCCCCGAGAGCGACACCCACGGTTGAGTCGCAACAGCAAGAATCTGTCGCTCCCCCTCTAGGAAGGTCATTGTGTCTGATGTTTTTTTTTTTTTTTAAATGTTGTATCCTCGCTACCA
The DNA here is from genome assembly GCA_963669155.1 of Arbacia lixula. Classification (NCBI taxonomy): domain Eukaryota; kingdom Metazoa; phylum Echinodermata; class Echinoidea; order Arbacioida; family Arbaciidae; genus Arbacia; species Arbacia lixula. The sequence continues at coordinate 10,629,484 of OZ022594.1, forward strand.
GTGTCAAGTCTGTAACGGAAAAGCACAGGATAAGAAGACCCTACTCGATGCCCACGCGCCCCCCCCCCCCCCCCATCCTCCAACACACACTCTCCCCTTTCCTATTTTGGTACCACAGGGTTATGTTGCAAAGACATTTTCTATTATGTAGATGAAACTGCTATATCAAGAGTGAATAAGACGTTCTAATACGGTTTTTGAAACTCCTTATTCCACAAAAAGATTACAAGATTGTTTTTTTTTAAACAAATCACACCAAATGCAAACTATAAGCATGGATAGGGAGAAAGAGTTTATTCAATAACTCATTTTCTGTGATCGTTTCTCAAATCACAGGAAGTATGTGTAGACTTTCCGTGAACCCCCCATCACACAACCTCCATGAGTTTATGTGATCGTTTCTCAGATCAAAGAAAGTATCGTATGTGTAGAATTTCCGTCAACCTCCATGAGTTTTTATGATCGTTTCTCAGATGAAAGAAAGTATCGTATTCCCAAGTGTAGACTTTCCGTCAACCTCCATGACTTTAAAAGATCGTTTCTCAGAGCACAGAAAGTATCGTATGTGTAGACTTTCCGTTAACCTCCATTAGTTTATGTGATCGTTTCTCAGATCAAAGAAAGTATCGTATGTGTAGATTTTCCGTCAACCTCTGTGAGTTTTTATGATCGTTTTCAGATCAAAGAAAGTATCGTATTCGTATGTGTAGACTTTCCGTCAACCTCCATGACTTTAAGTGATCGTTTCTCAGAGCACAGAAAGTATCGTATGTGTGGACTTTCCGTTAACCTCCATTAGTTTATGTGATCGTTTCTCAGATCAAAGAAAGTATCGTATGTGTAGACTTTCCGTCAACCTCCATGAGTTTTTGTGATCGTTTCTCAGATCAAAGAAAGTATCGTATTCGTATGTGTAGACTTTCCGTCAACCTCCATGACTTTAAGTGATCGTTTCTCAGAGCACAGAAAGTATCGTATGTGTAGACTTTCCGTTAACCTCCATTAGTTTATGTGATCGTTTCTCATATCAAAGAAAGTATCGTATTCGTATGTGTGGACTTTCCATCAACCTCCATGTCAGCTCATCCTATAGTGCACTCACGTAGTTATCCCATCCATGTTAACCTCATGTACTCTCATGTATTTATCCTGCAATATGTTATGCCATGAAAGCCTCGAATGTGTATGACGTTCACTTTCAAACTATGCATTAAGATATGATTTTTGATATATGAATAAGTATTTCATTGGAATTTTGTAAATAGTTAAGATTCTTCATGTGCCTCTTTCCATGATTTTCAATACAACTTGTATGAATATGATTTTGTGTATTTGACCATGACGTTTAGTTATTTTGTAGATTGTATTTATCTGCCTTGTAACTTTTATCGTGCAGGGCCCCATTTCTATTACAACTGAAAGTGTTAGCTTGTTGAATCAAACGAATAAATGAATAGGTCTACCATGTCTAAACTTATCCATAACAAATGTAATATATGTATTGTAAAAGGGACTAGTATGACCGCTATGTATTAACTATGAATGTAAGATTACTGTTGTAGAATGAAGTAAATTTGGCTTTCACTCTGCTTCGATCATGTCGATTATGAGTAAGGAGGAAAAAAAGTGTCATGTGTGACAGCGGCCGCAAGAGTAGCATAAGACTTGCCCCGCCAGGTCCCCGCGTGGGCCGGGCGTACCCCCGATGAGCTTTTTGACCACACAAATAGATGTGTTATACCCCGTGTCCTCCATGTATATTACAAACACATATTCTATCATCTTGATTATATTATGTACAAAGAAATAAAATGAAATGTATGCCTGAACGTCTCTGTGTCATATAGGAAGGAAATATCGCTTTCTTTTTTATTAATCACATATTGTAAATACCAAGTGCATACCGCATGTGATTTATATATCATGTACATAAATGCATGTATATCCTGAATACAATAATATCTGACTTATTCATTTATTATAAATAGCTGTCGTATCACAGCCTTACCAACCATGAGCGTGCAATATTGTTGTTATAGTTAATCGTTAATGCAATAATACACGACAACATACAATCACGCTTACTGTTGGCAGCGTTCAATGCCCTATTAGTTGCCGGGCGGAGTGCAATAAACATTTGTAAAATAAATATACGTATGGAAATGGAAGTTGATAAATATATAAATACTTTGGAACCCCTTTTGTGTTTGTTCATTCTTCAAGTTTGATCTTGAGATGTCATTGTTACAAAACTGTGTGACTTGGGAAGACAGTTGTATGCTGTATGGTATTATATGTATGCAAGTACGCACAAAGTAACACAAATTTGAAGGTGCAGGGAAAAATCACACAAGTGGAAGGGGGGGAGAGAGGAAAGGGAAGGAGAAAAAGAGCGAGGAATAGAGATGGAGGGAGAGGGAGAGAGAGAGAGAGAGAGAGAGAGAGTAAAGGGGGGGACGAAAGGGAGAGATAGAGAAAGAAAGAATGAGATATTCCCCACAAAATGAAATCGCAAGATCATGTTTATCATGTTTATGTGTTCATAAGTACAAATGATAACACATGCACATGGTCCAATATTTGCACAACCAATTCATCATAATTTATTCGCGAGAAATCATTACAAAATGTTAGTAACTTATTAAACATAGTTATTTGTACATTAGAAACTACCCTTAGTTCCAGAGAATTAATAGCGACACACTATAACATCGACCACTTCTTGGTCTCCAATGATACACACATTTCTTTTCTGTTTCCACAAAATACTGCAAAGAAATCGGACGTATTAGTTTTCCCTATTTAAACTCCGTTAACAGATTGCGAAATCATCTGGACTTCAAAGCATAATAATGCACATTTAGTGTCACAGCCAGCAAGCACTTCAACCCAAAGCACGTTCTCCCGTTCTTGCCACCTTGAAAACGGTACAGCCTCTCTCCCAGCCTGACTCCCAGGCTATTGGACATTACTAATCCAAACTGAAAAGTAGAGCACTTCTCATCATCATTTTCATGTTATCTCACTCTATCCCACACAGCCGGGCCATGTTGCATATTGGTTTTCAATTATTGTAAGTTACCACCAATGGTAACTACCATGGAAATAGCCAATGAGCTTTCATTATTGCACCAGCTGCCATGGTACATGTAGCTACCATTGATGATAAGTGACAATAATTGAAAACCTTTATGCAAAATGGAACCAGAAAATAAATCAATAATGTAGCCAAACTCCTTTACCCAGTTTTTTGGTTTAGAAATACCCAAAAGTCTGGAAGCCGACCTCTTTCTTGTCTTTTATACAAAAGTACAGATGAATGTGAAGTACTGGATTCTAACATTAAATAAGAAAAGGCATTTTGTTTAAGTACTGCAGATTCTCATTCATTACCATGACAATATCCGACTTTTACTGTTTGTCTTCAATTAAGTCGTATTGCAGGCTCAACTCCCCTATGGCGTCATAATCCATCAGATAAAGCCCTTCACTCAAAAAAAGAATACCATCAAAGTTCTGAAATAAAAATGCACACAAGAAATATAAATAATGCACTGCTAAATGGTTTCATTGCTGTTGTACGATCCAGGTATCTGCACATCAATTAGAATTACAGCAGACTCACATTAAAGAGCACTAATATAATGTTGAAATCATTAAAAACAGTCAGTTTTTCTCTTTTGAAAACTAACTTTTGGTCAGTAAGAACAAAAATGTGCCAATAGGTCAAAGAACTTCATAGATTGCAGGGGACGTAAGTCAAAAATTAAATTCGTTTTAAGAATACACCTCAGGTAACCTTGACATTTTATACTGTTGATAACTCTGATACAATAGAACAAAATTATGATATAAAAATATATAAATATGGGCTTTTTTACACCACAAGAGTCCACTGTTAATCGACTGTACCTTATCAAATGAAATGTTTATCACTTATAACATACACTGCCAAACCCTGTGTCCCCCTATGGAGAAAAAGTAAAATACATAAATAAATAGGACTATTTGACACATCGCTACCCTAGCACATGATTGCCAAGGTTGTATTCCTCCTCATCCTATCAGCCCATTTACCCCACCCCCCTGCTCCTCCACCATCCTATGACCACTGTCCAATTTCAAATATGAAATAACTTCTGCGAATTATCTAAAACTGGAAAGTGGAGAAAGATGACATGACTTCATGGAAGTTGTGTATGGTATACATATAGGGAGCAACTCACACAAGAAACAAAGCAAGTTTAAATACAAATTATATTCATATCATCATTATCTATAGTATGCACTTCAATTGAATATTATGGACCTGAGAAACACCTGGAGGGCGTTTCATGAACATTTTTCGTCTGACAAGCTGTCTTTTTCTGACAGTTACCATAGTAACAGTCAGAGGCTAGTGCCTCTCAGCCAATCAAAACTGAGGATTTCACTGAAGTTGTCAGCACTGACCATTTGGTCAGTGCTGACAACGTTCATGAAACGCCCTCCAGAAATCCAATTTACACTACTGTTCTTCAGCCAGTATAGCAAGATAAAAACATTTTTTGTTCAAATCTAGAGGGTAGGTACTAGAACTAAATATGTTTTTATTGTGACAGTTGTGTGCAAAAGTCCAAGGGATTCACGTATGTGCAGTTAGTAACATATTTACACTTATGATACTTACAAAAAACAAGGTGGTTTGCGAACCATGAGTCTCGTCTGATTTCGCAATCGATACACAGTGCTATGTTTTTTTTTCAAATATTTTTTTAAAAAAGAAATGAGAGCAAGTCAAACGAAAACTTTGAGAAAAATGATGTAATTTCAGAACCTTTTGACCCCTAGATGACCTTTGACCACCATCATCCTTGTGACGACACATGTGGTATTACCCAAGGATCATTTGTACCAGGTTTGATCACAATTGATGCAGAAATAAAGAAATGAGAGCAAGTTAAAGAAAAACTTAAACATTTTTGTAACAGACCAACAGACCAACAGACTAACAGGAAAAGTGATCTCTAGGTCTCTACCGAACTTCGTTCAGGTGAGACAAAAAGGTTTAAAAGCAAACTGAAAGCATAACTCATAAAATGATGCAATATAAAATATATCTTTACAGACTTTATACACAAGAGTGCAGGATGAACTTTTGAAACCATTACTTATAATGATTTCAATGTTAATCACTGAAAAATTACTGGACATTTTATTATATTGTACTAAAGGTATACGTTAAACCTATGCACGTCAATTAACATCTTCAATCTAGTTGCTGAATTTAAAGAAAAACAAATACAAAAATATTAAATTGGCAAAGAAAATATAAAGAATAACAACATGATTTACATAAACAAAATTCAACAAAAAGTCATACAATTTAAAGATGGTTGCTGCACGTGTACTGTGTTGTTGTGTCAACACAATATTAATATTTTCCAAACAATATTCACCGTTATACACTTTTATAATGGGTATATTTTGGGATCATGATTCCTAAAATCTAAATACTCATATCAAGGAAATGTTGAAAGTATTAGTGCTGAACCTTGATTTTAAATTTCAATACACAAGAATGTTTATTCAAATAATACCTCAGTCCTTAATTCAACAATGTCACATTCTATCCCACATATCATTCATACTATTACGTTTAGTGTTTTTTCCAGGTTTCACTGAAAAATACCCAATTGTCTACATGAAACATCGCCCTCTCACGTCAAACAAACTAAACCCAATATTTGAGTAATGATCTGTTCATGCCCAATTTTTGCAACAACACTGTCAAAACTTTTTCAGCATGCACATGTGCATGCTGAGAAAGTTTTGACAGTGTTGTTGCAAAAAAACGAACACTTTTCACTTAAGTCAGTTTAGTAACCATGGTAACTAACATTTCATATTGCACTAGTGTTTCTACACAGCCATGATTGCTTCAAGATGTAACAGTGACACAAGTTACCAAGCAATGCTTCAGCAATGATGAGCCCTGTTCATATACCATATAGCGCTATTTTTACCGATGCATGTCGGTAAGTAAGTTCCCAGCGAGCCGCAAAAGCACCATTCATATACACCCCAAAAGCCATAATGTTGCGGTGCGTTGGACAGCGAGACTCTCTCCAAACTGATGGTGAAATGTTCCGCTCAGCCATATGAGCGGTGGGATTAGCGACCCACATGCCAGACTGCAATGCACAAGGCGCAACATTTACAGCTATTTTGCGGATGCAGTTTATAAGATTCGCTTACCGCAATATTGCGGTATTATTACTAGGTCTCAATCCGCGAAAAGGCCGCTAAATGAGCGCAAAAAAGGAGGAAGCAAATACCGCATTATTTGATCGATTCCCGTTTATATACGCAGCTATCGGTAATGCATTTTTTTGTGGATAGGCAGTGTATATGAACGGGGTTTTGGACATGACATTGGAAATGTCATTATGTATATCTGCTAGTATCATTTTTTATACCATTAGATTATTTAATTTATTTCCTCTGTTTGACATTCACCAACATTCCACCAATATGTCTATCTATTTGGAACATAATTTATGTGTCAAGTTCAAAGATTCATTGGTTACATTGTTTATTCATTATTGTTTATTCATTAATTCCATTATTACTTCTCTTTTGGGGGTTCATAAACCAATCACACATCCATCCATCAGTATCAGCATATTTTTATTTCAATCTTTCAATCTTTCCAATTAATTTTGTTTTCAAGAAGGTAATGAGAATAACTTGATAGCAAACTAGCTAAAAGTAAACAACCAATATTGGCAAAGGTGCTACATCACCAGTAGTTCCATTTACTTCACCCATCACATTCCAATGAAACGATGTAAAGTCTTAGCTACCAACATGGAAACATTATTTACAAACACTTATTTTGTACTGAAGAAAAAGCACAGTCTGTTTTTACACACACATGACGAACAGGAATACAAACATTGCAGGTATAAATAAAATGAATGGGTAGACTTTGAATCAACCTACACTTTCATCATCTGAGTACTCTATCGTCTGCCAGCCCTTAGCTGCAAACCCTGGCCCACCTGACATTGGAAAAATTGAAATTGAAACAGAAAATCAATAAACAGATCAGATATATCAGTGGTTGAAGGTCTGAAAGAAAAAAAAAAGAAAAGGAAAGACAAATAGATGAAAAGATAGAAAGAATATGAGGTCTAAAGAAGACAGAAGCATTAAAAAAAGAGGGCATGAAGAACAAATAAATCCACAAAATTCACAAAACAAGGAGTGGTCAGGAATGCACCATCCAGACAGAGATATTGAGCAAGAATGGTAGAGAAAAGAGGGGAGATTAAAGAGTGAGAGGAAGAGAGAGCAAGGGACACATAAAGAGACTCAACCAGAGAGAGAGAGAATCATCAAGAGATTATATAAAGATATATACATGTATCAAGAAACTTATCTGGAAGATCTGATATATAGCTGGAATGCAGAGAGAAAGAGGAAGAGAGAGAGAGAGAGAGAGAGAGAGAGAGAGAGAGAGACTCATTGACAAAGTTGATAGCTGTAACAGAGAAAGAGAGAGGGAGAAAAAGAGACAGAGACATGTCGCGAGAGCATAGCTGGAAAAGAGGAGTTACGTATTAAAGTAGAACTCTGCAACTGACTTACTCGGTGGATCTCGCTCTGTCCTATTGAGGGCACTAGAAGACCGGGACAGCTTCATGACAGGTGCTGGTCTCACCGTGGCGTCTAATCCTCCAATGTGATTGGCTGTCACCCGTGAGGCATCACCCCCTGCGGAGGGCTGAGCCCAATCTGGCCTTCCTCCAACATTGGTGGCAGCAGAGTCAGTCGCAATATTCTGCAAAGAACATCAATCGATACCATATTATATGATTCACCCATTTTTGCCAAATTACGCTTCCCTGTACAGCATTTCTTTGTACAATTGGTGCAAGAATGATTAAATGTTGTAAAAAATAGTCAAGGTAATTGCTCCTTTTCCAGTGTATTAATCACTCTTCCATCTAAAAAAAATAAAACACAACAGCATAAAAACAAAATTTCAAGGGAAGCATTCCCTTTTGAATAAGAAAAAAGTGAGACTAACGTTACTTACAAATAGGTTTCAAAATCTAATTCAAAATCTAATTCAAAATCTAATTCTTGCAACAGTCCAGTTTCTACAAAATGGATCAAGAATGCTGAAGAACAAATTTTGCTGTAAGACTCACCGAGGTTGACCTTGCTCTCTTGAGCTTAGCGTTGAACTGTGTGGAGGGCAGTGTCTTGGAGGCACTGCTGCTTTTGATGACCGGGGAACCCCCTGAAGCCTTGTCAGGGGTCAACGCACTCTGTGGTCTGCGCTTGCTTGAGTCCATCTTCTCCATCCTCTTCTGCCTGGAAAATAAGAAAACATAAAGAAACAGGTTTATTGGTAAGAAACTCCCATTGTATCAGCTGTAACTCCCAGTGTTGACTTACATTTAGTCTTACTACAAAATGAATTTGTACCTCGCTTTGAGTAGATCGTCATCATTATCCAGGTAGTTGTTGCGTCGGTTGTCATTGGCAACGGGGGCATTGGCTCGCCAGGGTTTGTGTTGGAGTGGCTTGGGAGGCTTGGTCTTCGCAGACCAAGCTGTCTTCCGGGGTGGGGTGGCTGTTTTGGTTTTGTCTGGTTCTGTGTCTGCGTGACCATTCTGGGTGACTTGCTTCTGCTTTGGGGCATTCTGGAAAAGTGTGTGTATTGGATCACAGAAATGAGATACTTGTACAGCTTCTATTTATAAGAATCCTAGCTTTTGGATGAAAGGTGTGATTGTCTGACAATTTATCTAGTCTAGAAATAACTGATGTAAAGATACAAAAGAGACTTTTCTTGTAAATGAGCAAAATGTGTCTGTCACTAGCATTGGCATCAGTGCAACACCACATCATGTTAGACTGAATATCTCGCAGCAAGATGAATATTTCTTGTCCAGATTTTGGCCTTATGGAGGGAATGCTGAGTACAATCTAAGAATACCAATAACCCATTTAGTGCTTTGTCACTTGCTTCCTTTTGTCAGAGTAGGGCAGTATACTCTACTAACCCTTGGTGGTAGGTAGTGCAGGCTGCGGACGTTCTCCAGGTAGTGTCTCTTCCAGACCCCGGTCTCATAGACACTGGGAGTGAATGTGAGGAGCCAGCCAAGCTTGAGAGCCTTAGGCATCCACAGCTGATCCAGCTCAGTCAGGAAACGCCAGTACCAGCACACCTATGAATCAACATTAGTTTATTTATCAGTTATTAGTCAGTCAATATCATTGCTGAGGTGTGTTTGGAAAATCAAGTTTCACTATTCCCCTATTGATTCTTTAAATTACTCAATCTCAGAAAAAATGAATAATATAGTCCATACATAGTTGAACAAATGATGAAAAAAAATCAATTTGATAATACATAAAGCCTGTATTAATAAAAAAATGACTGATGGAATTAATGATATTCATTAAGTCAGTTATTCATTGATGCAATTGTCACCCAAGCAATGCAGTAAAACACAAATACATTTACGTTTTCAGTCAATCATTTATTCATCCATTCAATACCACAGCACTCCAGTATAAAATACATCAATTCATTCATAATCCATTTAATGGACCACGCTTTATATACTTCATTCATTTACTTGTTGATCTGTTGTTCAACAATGCATTCATTTACAATCAATACGTCAATTCATTCAGATTAATTCACATATTTTTCTCTTTAGACATTCGCTCACTCATATATTCTTCTCTTCAGACTTTCACTCATTCATTCACTCACCTATGTGGTGCGGCAATCTCTCATCTGTCTATATTCTCCTTGTCACTCGTGTACTCAACCATTCCATCACCGGTGCAGTCATGCCTTCACTCAATAAATCATACACGATGCACTTATCCATCTCTACTCATTCACTCATTCACTCATTCATTCAATCACCAACACAGTTAAGCCTATAGATTCACTACTCCATTCCCTCACCTGTGCGGTGCGGCACAGACTGCGAGGGTCGAGGAAGGAGAAGATGTAGAGGCTGAGCGCCCGAGGCAGTACCCTGGTGAAGTCTTGCCTTTCAACCGGCAGTTTGACCTTTACAATGCTCTTAGTGAACTGCAGCTGTGGCACGTTGCTCCGCTCTATGATGTCCGCAATCACAAGTCTCTTCTGGGAGTCTGTCCACTTGTCAAACTAGATCACAGAATGGAGAAAGTGAAAACAGAAGAATGATATTTCACCATCATGACAAATGGAAGCACTTATTTAAGTTATGTATTTACGTTGCTTTGCAAACTTCATGCCAATGGCTTAAGGCTCATCAGGTCATGAAAGTCTTCAGTGGAATGCTGATATTTGTGATTGACACTACAACTATTGTTACAAATCCAATTTATATGCCTCTGAGTTGATATACCTGGAAATACCTGGTAGAGTAGTATGAGTATGTATTTTCCATATCTTACCCATTTTTGAATGATCTCCCTTCTTTCCTCAAATACCTGAAAGAAAAAAACGAAAAAATATTTTAAACAATAATCAAGCAAATAATGAATGGTTATGAGTGAAATGGACAGAAAAATGTGAGGTGAAAGATGAAAAGATCCATTTAACTCGGCTACGCCTCATTGAATGGATCATTCATTTCCTTTTTCACCGAATGAAATATTCTGTTCATTGCACAAATGAAAAAACATTGTTTGCTTTATATGACAAATTAGCTCGATATGCATATGGACAAGTTCAGCTGCTGAGCAGTCACGGGTTTGTATACACGCAAGTACTGGTGGTCTCTCCGAGCGTGCAATGGACAATATCGTATGGATCCAAAATTGCACAGACCCTATGGTTGATGAAGTCATTGTAAATGGACTGAATGATCAATATCAATTCAAACAACCAATCAAATGACAGGGAACTATCTAGGTGTCATACAATACCTTTAAATTCTTAACTTGTAGGTGTAGTGAGCAGCAGTCAGCATGGTCATTGAATTGGTGTGTATGATCATGTCCTATTGATTGTGATGTCTGCAGACTATAATTTGTACGTAAGTGGAGTAGAAAAATGGTGGGTGCAGTTTGTGAGATGCGTGATCTGTTCGGGTAGCGGCCTTCTGATGTAGAATATTATCGAAGTTAATTCATGGGTTGAGATTTTGAGCTCGGCGACGCCGTGAGTTCTTCTTTCTTTTGCGACAAAAAAAAATTGGGAAAGCTGCGATGACTGAGCAAGATCAAAACATTTTGCGGTAAGTTTTTGAAAATCAACTTCACTTTTTCTTGAATCATGGTGAAAACGAAAATGTTCCGTTATGAGGATCACCTCCAAACAAGAGTAGTGTCAAAAGTAAATACTAATCTTCTATTTTGCTTTTGATAACGTTTTACAAAGGCGCAGTTGTGCCGCAAAAGGGTTTTATGAGCTTATGTTTACAGATCTACGAATATGCAGTATTGATAAATTTTATGAAATTCCGGAGGGGGCAACGACAATCGTCGCGAAATTCTAAGCCTGGCTTGTCGGCTGCTATGATACTGAAAGCTCTGCAGCCTCCGCTACCATGCCGTGGCCGCGACAGGCGGTCACCCATTGCCGGCTAAGCCTGAACCACTCGCATCGGCGCTATTGCTGACCGTGATGTGTGGCTTGCGGACACGGCGTCGGAACATGTATTGGCCGTGCTGCACCTTTCGCATGCACCCACTGCACGCTCAATTGCTAATAATAATATGCATGTAGACCTCTCTTAGTCTAGATCTACAGTGTATCTGCATCTGTGTATGTCTGACAAATTTGCCCCAATAAAACAAATGTTGGTAGAGATACTGTTAGTAACAGTGTTACCCCGAATGAGACAAAAGGTCAATCAATATATCTATAGTCGAATGCATGACATTTAAGACAAAAATTACGATTACAAATCTGATTAGGCCTAGTCTAGAGCATTTCACATAAATTGACTTTCCTACTCTAATATATACATATGGGACTGTACAGAATACAATAATACGACGAAAAATAATCGCAAAGTCGAACCTTATCCTTGGTTGGTCCATGATTCATCGGAGTCCATGAACTAAATTTGATCTTAGTGTCTAGGTTTTTCTTCTTATTTTCGAGCTTTTTCTGTTCACCAGACCACGCCATATTGATAAAATAACGCACAAAATCCGTATTAATTCATCGGCTTACTCCGTTTCCAACGAACGCTAAATTGGAAAATGATGTAATCGACTAAGTGTGCCTAGTACGCGCGTACGGTAGCCTCACTACCTCTGCAGCGGAGAAGCTTGCATATTTTGATTAATTTCAGTTCGAAGCTCTGTGATCTTTCATCAATTTAGTTTGAATAAACTTATTTATATTCAACACCAAATATTGAACCATCCATTCTCAACATAACTAAATTATCGTATTCAATTGATTAAGTTTAGGATTATTGATTAACTGTTTTGTTTGTATGCTACCATAGATTTCCTGACCTGTGATATCAGTTACACTTAATATGTAAATTGCCAATGGCCCCAACATGAGGAAAAACATATCAAACAGTCTTTCAATCCACAATTCCTCAGTTTTTGATAATAAATAAACTATTATATTATTTAAAATGTTTTATTCCACATTTTTTAAAAAATAACTACAAAAATTAATCTTAAAATTTCATATTACGGCAATAGCATGGTAAGGAAAGTTCAATGACCTAATTAAATCGCTCACACATGCATACTACTTTTCCTCAAGTTGATGTAGGAGAAGTGGTGTGAAAACCGTACATTAACGGTTGTTTTCTTTAGCGTTTGCCAATGTTTTAATCAGTGTTAAGCCCTCTCTGTAACAGAGGACAGATTTGCAGACATATTGGTTACAAGTTTTGTTTGCCACCCTTTTCAGAAGTGAGTAGAAAGTGATTTATATCTAGGATTTGGGTAATCGTAGACGGTCGGTCGCTCAGTTCACAGCAGCGCGATATCAATGCACGTATGCATGCTCTGCCATGCCAGTTGTGACACCGCACACATGTTTTGTTGTATGTACATTTTATGAGCACGTACGGTATGCTAAATTGTTATGAGTTGAATGAGCTAAGCTGAAGTGAATGAGTGTCTTACATCATGTACATATAAGCTTCTCATTCTCAACTCTGATTGAAATTTGGAGAGTGAGTGGATAGATATTTTGACCTTGTTAATGATAATGGGCACCAACTTAGTCTTAGCTTAATTTATAAACATAAACTAAGAAAATTCCAGAACCGAGGCCGAGGGCCAAGACTGCAAGAGTAAGACAGAGACAGAGTCGACTATATTGAATTCCTGTGTTGTATTTTTTTTTACTGTTTATTATGAAATTGGCAACGAAAATCCATGATTCCCATGTCCATGAACTCCCATCCTATTATGAAAATAAGTAAACTCAAAATTTCATCCACTTGTAAGAAAGATTGCATTGATATTATGATTTACACCAAACACTTCCACCTGTGCAGGTTGTCACCACAACGTGAAGAAAACCCACAAAGCTTGCAACCATGTCAACCCCAGGAGCTCCACCACACTCTGCAAACCAGTCAGCTGCCTCTTCTGCTGTGTCCCCCTCTGCCGCTAACGCCGCTCCGGCCACCACGGCAACGGCCAGCCCCTCCCCCTCCTCCTCCTCCAGCCCTGGCCAGAGGCCTGCAGGGATCCTACCCATGCCTGCCCAGCTCATGGCTGCTGCTGGTGCCGGTGCTGGTGGTGCTTCCACCGCCGTCGGGCCGGTAGCGAAGGATTCTTCCGCCTCTGGTACCGGCTCGGTACCGACCACAGGAGGTGGTGATAATGCAGCTGAGGGACCCATGCAGACGGTGAGAATCAATCATGACATTGATTAGACCGATGGCATCTTGCCTCTGTTAGAATTAAAATTCACCGTGCCATAATAGAGACAGATGAAGTGTATAGTCACCATACTCTTTGTGGTACACATTTTCTAATTCTTCTCAGGAGAAAATATAGCTTTTTAATGTCATCAAGTGTGGTCCCATATACTAATAACAATCACTGATTCAGTATTGAACTGTCATGTCACGCTTACTAATCAAAAGTAGATCATAGGACTTGTAATTTTTTTTAAATGTTTCTGATTCATATTTACACTGGTTGTGTAGTTGTCAATGAACACAAAGAAATAGTACTTCTTTTGAACGAATATTGTTTATTCAGCCATTTTGTAAATTGCAAAGAAAAGATGACAGATGTTAATTCTTTCAGGACTAATTACTGTCAGCCCTCTTTCAAGATGAACTATGTGTCTTCCATCTTGGATTGAAAGAGTCAAAGTCATAAATCTGGCTGTGTCAACCAGTAATGTTTCTGGACACCAGCAACATGGCACATACCAAAGAAAAGATATTGCTTTATCATTCAACCATTGTTTGGAAATGCACCTGTTTCACGGCACCAACACCATGGAAAATACCAAAGAGAAGACATTGGTTTAGCATTCAATCACTCTTTTTCAATGCACCTGTATCAGGACATCAACAACATGGCAAATACCAAAGAGAAGACGCCCATGTGCCTGCTCAATGAGCTGGCCCGCTTCAACAAGCTGCAGCCCAAATACGAGCTGGTCAGTGAGAAGGGTCCTCCCCATGAGAAAACCTTCTCGGTCTGCTTGACCCTGGGCACCCAGCGCTATGAGGCGCAGGGGGCCAGCATCAAGAAGGCCCAGCACAGTGCGGCCGCTACAGCCCTGGAGAAGTGTATGCTGCCCCAACCCATACCAAGAGTAAGTGGCGACTGAAGTCTCAAGTAATGATGTATCAATTTATCATTACTGACAGTATTTGTGTTGTTAAAGGTAGGGTGTCCCATTTGCAGGTCAAAAATATAGATTTTGTTAGAGCGACGGAAAATGTAAGAATATACTGTATTAAAACTTCTCTCCCAAGAACTGACTTTTAGCAAAATTTTAGCGATTAGTAGATGTTGAGGAGGTCTGCTCCACAGTGCATGCATTCAATGGGAGTAATGCTGACATCACACACTGACAGGGACAATACGATTATGAATGTAGACTATGCTCTGTTCCCAATGGAATGCGATTCTGTCAGGATGATTTGTCTCATCCTTCCTTGATTTCAAACCAGGCAGAAAAATAAAAAGGGATAAAAAATAAAAGGAAGGAGTGACCTTATATATGGCTGACCCCAAAATCATATTGATCGCTTCAAATGTTGTGAAGTTCAAAAACAAATGACAATAATAGGCTGAGACTTACCCATACCATGGGTGAGTGCAAACTCAAGGATGTGGATTATTTGTAGAAAAAGAACAGTAAATATTTGGTTAATGTTAATAATTATTAGTAGCACTGTGGCTTAGTGGTGAGACTTCAAGGTGACTGTATTTTGTCCCTCAAAGCAGATGTGTAGTAACTGGGTACGTGGTAGGATTTATTTATCAGAACCAGTGGCATCTTTGTTAAATCCAGGTTGATAATTGTTATAGCTTTAAATTAGCAGGAAAAAAATTAAAAACATGAATTTTGTTCATAGATTGCTTCTGGTTTGTCTCTCAAGATTTGTTTTATGCTCTTCGTAGTTCTATAAACTCAGCATTTCTTGTCTTTTGCTTATCATTTTTTGATATCATTGTCTTCTATTTTTTTATATTTCTTTCTGCATCCAAATTTATCCTCCTTTGCTTCTTATCAATTTGCTGTGACATTTAGTTTGTATTCTCTATTTTTTAAATCAGAACAACCCGAAGAAGTTTAAGCGTCACAATATCACCCCCAACACGGATGCCATGACACCCACGGTCAAGCTGAACAGCCTGGCCATGAAGACTGGGCGACAGGTGCACTACATCCCCCTCAACCCCCTCCCACCGCGCCCCTTCTATGGCTACAGGGGGCCCCGCAACCAGGGGATGCCCCCTCCACCACCACACGGAGGAATGCCCCACCCCAACCAGCAGGGACAAGGTGGGCCACCGGGACCCCCCGGACCGCAAGGGCACCACCCCCCTCCACCGTTTCCCCCCCAGGGCTCTGGGCAGATGACATCCCCTCCCCCTCTCTCACAGCACCAAGGTAAGCAGAGCTCCTCTTAAAGGGATAGTTTACCCTGAAGATAAGTTGGTTTCAATAAAAGTAGAAACATGAAAGAAGCATATGCAAGTTTGATGAAAATCCGTTAAAAGGATAAGAAGGTTACAATTGTTTGAAGTTTTAATTTTGTGACATCACGTGCAAGATGCTCTCCCATATGTTGTGAACTAAAAAATATTTCTTCTGTGTAGTTTCATTCTATTTCATTCAGTTAGAACCAATGAAATATGAGTGACCAAATGTTTCTCGAACCATGAATAGAAGCCTCTTTTGGTAATTTTTTCTGTTGACCTTTTTCAGTACCATGCAATGATATTCCAATCACAACACAGTTTGTTATGTTTTCGGGTTGTCCGTGCATCCGTCCGTCCGTACGTAAGTCCGTCCGTCCGTCCGTCCCGAATCCGTTTAGGCAATATCTTGAGAACCGTTAAGCAGATTTGCTTTAAACTTGGTATATGTATGTATTACATGAAACTAATGAAATCACTAATGAAATTGGGGTCAAATCTAAATGAGGTCAAAGGTCAAAGATCAATGACCTTTGTAAAAATTGCCCCAAAATGACCTTTTCCACAATAAATCCAAATCCAAGGATGCAATTCCCATTAAACATGGTACAAAGATAGGTTTCATACTTGGGGATAGACTGGTGACATTTTTGGTAAAATTCCTGAAAGGTCAGAGGTCAAAGGTCAATGAAATTTGTGAAAATTTGCCAAAAATTGACCTTTTTCACAATAAATCCAAGCCAAGCATGCATTTCTCATTAAACATGGTACAAAGATAGATCACTACTTGGGGATAGACTGGTGACATTTTTTGGTAAAATTCCTGAAAGTTCAGAGGTCAAAGGTCAATAAACTTTGCCAAAATTGGCTAAAAATTGCCCCAAACTTTAAATTTTTCACAATAAATCCAAATCCAATAGTGAAATTCCAACCAAACATAGTGAAACGATGGATCACTACTTGGGGGTAGACTGGTGACATTGTTGGTGAAATTGCTGGAAGGTCAGAGGTCAAAGGTCAATGAACTTTGCAAAAATTGATATTTTTCACAATAAACCCAAATCCAAATCCAATGGCGCAATTCTAACCAAACATGGTACAGAGATGTATCACTTCATGGAGGTAGACCGGTGAAAGTTTGGGTAAAATTCCTGAGAGTTCAAAGGTCAAAGGTCAATGAAAAAAATTAGCTAAAAATTGCCCCCAAATTGATAATTTTCAAAATATATCCAAATCCAGTGGAGCAATACCAACCAAACATGGTGCAAAGATGGATCACTACGAGACTGATGACATTTTTGGTGAAATTTCTCAAAGGTCAGGGATCAAAGGTCAATGAACTTTGCCAAAATTGGCTAAAAATTGCCACCAAATAGATATTTTTCATATTGAATCCAAAACTAATGATTCAATTCAAACCAAACATAGTACAGAGATTTATCACTTCATGGAGGTAGACTGGTGAAGTTTGGGTAAAATTCCTGAAAGATCAAAGGTCAATGAACTTCACCCAAAATTGGCTAATTTTAAAGACAGCCCGTCCCTTTTTCAAATCACCACAAAACCATCGAAAAATTGGCAAAACATATAGAGAAGTGTTAGCAAGCTGTATATTCATAATTTGAAACTGATACGTAGTGTAAAATTCAAATAATGCACGTAAACAACGTCTGATTAATAGTCTTTACCTCAGGCTCTTAGCAGTTTGTGTTGAAATATCTGCTTTATTGATTAATCTGTTTATTAAATTATAAAACACATTATGAAAAAACTGTTCTATAGAAGGAATCATCTCCAAAGTTTGGTAATTACTCATAAAATTAGGATTTCACACATGCATAATAACCACATAGATACTGTAACAAAGACTAATACTTTTTTCGTAGTACGAAAAAAGTTGGTTTGAAATTTAACGGCTGAAATTTTTACATATACAGAAAGCTTCAACCTGCTATACTCTTAGAAATGGTCTAGAATCACACTTTCTTCAATTTACGATCGTGATAGACGATTTCAAATTTTAAGCTTGCAAAAGGGACGGATAATCTTTAAACAAACTTGATACAAGGATGGATTTAGACAGACTGGTTAGATTGGAAGTCAAAGAAGTAAGAGGTCAAAAGTCAATGGACATTGCCAAACTTAGCTAAACTTGACAAAACAGAATGTGATATTTTAATTTCACATAAAGCAATGGTACATTGCCCACCAAACATATACATTTTCTGAGAATAGCAAAGAGGCGGAGGCATATTTATCGACTGCTTGGCAGTCGAATTGCTCTATTGGCCTATGGGACTAAGAGGCGTACTGAAGTTGATTCTAGTAATATTAAGATGGATGTCTTGTTTCTTCACACAGGAGGTCCAGTAGCCCCACCCCCAGGCATCTCCCAGCCTCTACCCCAGGGGGGCCCAGGGGGGGTCAACCAGCATGGACCCCCACCACCAGCCATGCAGGGACCACCCTCCCCCCAGCCACAGCCCCAGACCCAGCAGGACGGAGGGGCAAACCAGCTCCAGACCCAGACCCAGGGTCAGGCTCAGGCTCAGGGCCACGGTCAGGGTCAGCAGCATCACCCAGGCCAGCAGGGCCCAGGCCACCCACCATACCCCAACCAGCAGCATCGACCATACTACCCAAGGTACCAATATCTCAACTTTCAGCAGCGCGGCGTCCACTTCCTTTGTGTGCCGCGAACCTCTGCAAGCGCTATGATACATGAGCACATCAGCACTCAGTCTCATAGCTTGACAAAGACTAGCAGCTTTGCAGTCGAAATGTCGCAACCTTTCTTGTTTGTTCCATCGTGAGACAAGTGATGATTTCATTCTCATATACCTTCCACCACAATGATCAACATGTTTTGCACTATTGATTGTGACCTTTCTTTACTTTTCGCTTCCTTTAATTTGTATTATAAACTGCACTTCTCTGTTTTCACACTGTTGAAGCCATCTGCTTTAGGGTGATTTATTGAATTGTTTGTAAAAATAAAACACATAAATTTGATATCATGAATACAGAAATGATATTGAATATCTGCAGTTTAAAGCCAATTGGTTTAGATAAAGAGAAAAGAAGAAAAGTTGGTATCACTTCATTGATATTTTGCACAATTCATTTTGAGAGAGGTGAGAAATTTGCTGATAAAATTTTATCACTCTACAAGAAAGATTGGCGTACGGCCATTGTGTCCAAATCACAATAAGGGAGCAAAAATGTGTTGGGCAGGGGATGACTCAGAAGGCAAATTGATTAAATTTTGGAAAGATGAACAAATCAGAATACAGGAAACATTCCTCATTGTATAATAATCCTGTTAAGAGCAATAGTGATAACAAAACCTTTCAACAATCTTATCTCCCTGGAATCAAAGGCCAGTTCTTCAAAGTTACAGTCAAGGATCGTGAGTTTAATGGGGAAGGCTTTGTGAAAAGAATGAGTTGAAATATAGAAAAAGGAGGAATAGGAAAGAAAGCAGGCATAAAAGATATAGAGAAGAAGATTTCACAGGGAAGATCAGAAAAGTGATACCTCAAATATTGTTTCTCCAAAAACATTGCAGGTATCAAAGGCCATACGTCCACTTTGTCAAAGTCACTGTTGGGGACCGTGAGTTTGTTGGCGAAGGCAAGACCCAGAAGGGTGCCAGACAGAATGCAGCTTACCGTGCCCTGAGTGGACTGGAGAACGAACCGGTCTCCAAGAAGGTTGACCAGGCAACTACCACCAATGTTGTTGTCGATGGCAACGGCGATGCGGGGAGCAGTGAGGACAGGAACGTGAAGTCTGACATCAGCCTCGTCTATGAGGCGGCCAATCTTCATGATCTCAACGTTGTCTTCAAGGTGATTGTGGGGATTTTGTTTTATTTTAGAACAAAGGTTCTAAATTTGGCAAGAATGATCGGGGAAGGTGCCATTTTTGTCTCACATGAATGAAGTTCGGTAGAGACCTAGTAATCACTTTTCCTGTTGGTCTGTTAGTCTGTTGGTCTGTTACAAAAATGTTTTTCTTTAACTTTCTCTCATTTCTTTATTTCTGTATCAATTGTGATCAAACTTGGTACAAATGATCCTTGGGTAATACCACATGTGTGTTCATGAGGACGATGGGGTCAAAGGTCATCTAGGGGTCAAAAGGTCAAATGATATGAGGCCATGTGCATCATTTTTCTCAAAGTTTCCATTTGACTTGCTCTCATTTCTTTATTTCTGTCTCAATTGTGATCACACTTGGTACAAATGATCCTTGGGAAATACCACATGTGTCATCTTGAGGCTGATGGGGTCAAAGGTCATCTAGGGGTCAAAAAGTTGAAAAAATATTTGAAAAAAAACTTAGCTTTGTTTATCGATAACGAAATCAGGCGAGACTCGTGGTTCGCGAACCACCTTGTTATTACAAAACCTTTTCATGTGTGTTCTTGAAATCTTGATCATTTTACTTTCTCGTATGAAAGTAACAAAATCTGCATATTTGATGTCGGGTATTTCATGTTTTTTGTATTTATGAAGAATTTAATTATTAAGTCTTTAAATGGGGTTAGGCATAATCTTAACATGCATCTTTGATGCTATTTTCAAATTTAAATGGTGTTTACTCTAGACGTTTTCAAAAACTTGCAGAGTGAACGGGTCACAGTGTTCATGTTCTGTATATGAGAAGTTTGTTGTAATCATTGAATGGTCCCCTTGACAACCCCAGGTGCTTGAGGAGTGCGGCCAACCGCACCTCAAGATCTTCAAGCTGCAGTGCATTGTGGGAGAGTTCACCACAGATGCCGAGGGTCCATCTAAGAAGGAGGCCAAGCGCCGCGCTGCTGAGCTTATGCTGCCCAAGCTCAAGGAACTGCCACCTGTCCCTGCAAAGGTATTGCTCTGGATTTTTTTTTTTGCAATTGCGCAAAGCCCCTGCATATTTTTTTTTTCACTTACTCAAATGCGGAATTATAAAATACTTTGGCACTAAACACATGTGTATGGAATCAAAAGAATAGCTTGTTATTATGTTATTTACATTTTATATGCCGTTTGTATGATTTCTGTTTCCAAATAAATGTTGAGCTCTTGCTCTTGTTTCACACTGAAACAAGCAAACTCAACCATGTTGCGTAGTATACCCTATGATGAAAATGAAAGTCTCTTTTTGGCAATATGAGGGTTATCTTACATTGAGTATGACATGGTTAGATATATTACTCATATTGTATGGAGTTTGTATTCAATAGTTCCAGTAATCACCAGCCTTGATGGTATAAATTTGTATTCATCAAAATTAAATTTTTCATTTACTTCTTCTCCTGTAGATCGTGGCTCAGCATCACATGCAGCGCAAGCTGTGGAGGCAGGACAAGAACAAGAAGAAGAAGTCCAAGTCCCTGCTCAAGACGTCCCCCACAGACCCAAACTTTGGTGCCCCAGGCCTCCATCCTGTCAGCCGTCTGGTACAGATTCTACAGGTGAGTGGGTCACTTAAGGACTAGGGTTCGGGTAATACGTGGCTAAAGATCCAACCTTTGGTGCCCGTGATCTCCAGCCATCTGGTCCAGATTCTACAGCTCAGTCACTTTGAGGCTACTAGTGCTACACGATATTTCGATAACATCAAAGTTATGTGATGTTGACAAAATATTGAATGGAAGATTGAGTTCATGACTAAGTTGATATACCAGAATGGCACGATTTGACTTAAAAATACTGTCAATATTTACATTTGACTCATTTCATTTCAACATTGGTACGGTAAAAAGCAAGGGGAAGCATTTTGAAATAAACAAACCTAACATCACAAAGTGCGCAATGGCAGGAATGCAAATGCTGGTTTTGTCACAACTTCTACAAATTTCGACACATGTCTCTGCAGTGGAAACATAGCTGTTTCCATGTACCAACCTCGATTCCTGCAGGTGAAAATAAATTGTAATTACTGTTGCCATTGCCTCATATTTACCTCATCAATCATTTCTACATGAAACCTTTCCTTTTCACTGACTTTCCTTCCTCCAGGCCAAGAATGAGCGTGAGCCCGAGTTCTCCGTTATTGAAGAGCGCCCCCTCGTGGAGAGGGCAGGTCCGCACATGATCCGCCGCAGAGAGTTCACCATGCAGGTCAGTACATACTGCTGTCTGTCAAATAAAATGCCCATTTATAGAGCTGCAAACGAGTTTGGACTTTCAGCATTTGTACTGGAAAATAACGCAAAGGTTTTGTGAAATTATTAGATTTCACTAAGTTTATGTGTAGTTTCATTTCATTCAATAAAAAAATACTGATTTCTCAATAGCGTAGTGATGTTTAGGCGGTTATATAATAATATTGAAATTGAGTTGAACTCTGTGTATAGATGGCTCTATTGTTAATTCCCCTTAAGATGTTGGCATATTTAGAATTAATCCAGCAGACTAGGCCATGGAAACCCCATTGGCCTAGTACGCATCTTTGTGCCAATGGTTTTGAGAGAGTTATCTAAAACCTGACTGTTGCATCACTGTTCAGGTGTCTGCGGCCTCCCAGACGGCCACAGGGAAGGGGAAGACTAAGAAGGATGCCAAGAAGCTGGCTGCAGAGAACATGCTCAAGCTGCTGGGCTACGCCCCCACCCCGGAAGAGGAGATGAATGGCGTACCAGGCTCAGCCACACAACCCTCCAAGTCAGCCCTCAAAACCACCGCTAAGGTAACACCACTCATCTGCTCAAACTGTTGCTATTCTGCTTCTTTAAGTTTGCGTCTCCTGCAAGCAACTTTGTATCAGGTTGAACTACCACTTTGGTTGATTTAATGCTTTGTACAGAATATTTCAGAAAGAGCTCACAGTCAGAGCACAGTAATGAGTGGCTGTCAATCCTCTTTCATTCTTTTAAGGATTAGTACCGTACAGGGGTTTTTGAAAAGCTAGTGTGCGGTAACAACCCACGCACATTCATTACATGAGTTTACTAAATGTTTCATTTGTTTGGATAAATGTTTGTCACCAGACCTTGTTAATACCTTTGTAAACATGGCACATAGATAGTAAAATTATTGTGATCTTGTCTTTGTTTTTACACGGAATGCTGAGGAGACGGACAGGAAGGTCACCTTCAAAGAAGATAAACAGAAATCAGGTAAGGAGAACAGCATTTTACTTAACTCATTGTGCCAGACAAAATGCTCCTCGTGAGTATTCATGTGAATATTTTTGTCAAAATGCAACAATGACACATTCAGAATTAACAAATACCCTTTATCATTCTTTTGGATAGTATAGTGAAAGGAGTTGTCATATATTGGAGAGCCCCACTCTTAACACATTAAACTTCTTTATTAAAAGGAGGATGAAAGCTCAGTGGAGTGGGCTGATAGCCCATAAATGCTCCAAAATGCTCCTTGAGTATTTATGTGAATATTGGTGCCAAAATGCAACAACAATACATAAAGAGTTAGCAAATACCCTTTATCTGTCTCTTGGATAGTATAATAAATGGAGTTCTCACGTAAGGAGAGCCCCACTCTTTACACATTAAACTCCTTGATGAAGAGGATGAAAACCCTGTGGAGTGGGTAGATAGCACATACATGTCCCCTTTCCATGGCAGCCCTATGAGAATTGTGTGTATTATTTGTGTAAATATACCTCCATGTTTTTCCAATTAGGTGGCAAGCCAGACGAGGCAGCCAAGGAAGGGTCTGGGGGCATCGGTCAGTCGAAGGGGCTGGCCCCTGGTCTCCTCCCCATAATGCCTGGCATGAACGCCCCTCCTCCGTCCCAGCAGCAGCAGCAACCATCCCAGATGTTCCCCTCCGGCCCCGCTCCTCCCAGTGGCCACAAGCTGCCAAATCAAGGTAGGCCACGCTCTCCACACATGATTCCTATTAGGGCTACTATTTCTCAAGTTTTCTCCTCACCCCTCAAGGTAGGAGGTGCACAGGAGAGGCAATTTGGGGAGGGTTTGACCCTCTCAGCTAATGGAGGGAATTGTATTATATATGAAGAGCCAATCACTATCAAAAAATCTTATTAGGACTTTCCGACAGGTTTCCTTCTGAATCTGTGGACACGAAGAGAAATGTGCGCACACAACAATTCAGTGACACATTTCATGAAGCTCTATGTATCCTGTATTTGAAAATACATGTTAATGTATTTTGAAGCAAAACAAGCACATATTCTAGGTTTCTTAGTCCTAATGATTAAAGATTGATTGGTTTAAGTTTTGCAATTTCCCACCACTGGATATGACAACTTGTATGTGATTGTGAAATTATATGGGGAAAAAAAATCAGTTCAAATTTCGCCCCTTCTGTACTGGGACTGCATATATCAGGCTGTTTTTTTTCTGCTCAGATACTAACTAGCATGACTCCCATACACTGTAGTTTGTACAATTGACAGCAGGCTAATAATAAACTCTAAATGCCTTATAGGAGATAAATTAGCCATAACCCTATGGTTACTGCAGTTAAGTGGAAAATGTTGACATCCTAACTAGACCAGGGTTACATAGCCACGAAATCTACCCATGAGTAATGGGTTTATCCACTTCCTACCCAGGTCTGAACCGAGCCCCTGGTGCTCCCGTGTCCAACTCAAAGATATCGCCGAAGAGCCAGGCGCTGCGAGACATCGCCCAGGACCTGCTGAGCTTGGGCCACTCCCCCACAGCTGAGGCCCTGCTGAAGGGGGCGGGGCCAGCAGGGGTGGTGGGGGGCGTGGGGGCAGGAGGGGTAGGGGCACACACCATCCCTAACCTGGCCAGAGCCTCACAGCAGCTGGAGTACCTGGCTAATGTGTCCTCTCTCAGCCTCAAGTACAACGACTTTCCAAAGGTAAATTACACAGACTTTGGGGAGATCTGTCTTAGCCACCTCTCCATCCATCCTATCAAAATGCTTTATCCCTCTTTCAACTACCACAGCATATAACATAATTCCCCCAGGTCAAAATTTAACATTTTATGTACTAGATTAATTCTTGCTCTATAGGAATTGTGTGAATTTCTTGTGAAAAAAGTCACTTGTTGGACTCACAGAGTTCGAATCTATTCTGATGTGTGTCTGTTGGTGTACATGTATTGCTATTTATTCATCTTTCTATCCATCAGTTATCTTTGTATACCTTATTCCTTTCTTCCTGACCAAGACGATTGATTTAATCGTTTTCCATTAGTTCATTCTTTTCTCTTATTTACACCTACACTATCTGTTGATCATTCCATCCTTCCAACCACTGATCTTCCTTCCTCTCCTCCTACACCCCAGGGAAACAAGGCCAAGTACCAGACTGTTGTCTACCTACCATTTGTCCATGTTTTCATCCATTCTTCTTCTGTTCATCCGTCCTTCTGTTTATCCATCGATCTATCCTTCTATCCATCCATCCATCAATCCAAGTACCCATCCACTCGCTCATCTCCTCTCCTTCCTCTCCTCCTCCATCCGGGAGAGCAAGGCCGAGTACCAGACAGTTGTCTGTCCATCCCTTCATCCAGCTAGCCATTCTTCTATCCATCCATCCATCCTTCAATCCATCCTTCTGTCCATCCATCCATCCTTCAATCCATCCTTCTGTCCATCCATCCATCCATCCATGTACCCATTCACTGACCCATTTTCTCTTCTTCCTCTCCCTCTTCTAGGGAAACAAGGCAGAGTACCAAACGGTTGTCTACCTGAACACGGAGCCTCAGTCAGCGTTCCGAGGCACCGGCGCTACCGTGGAAGCCTCTCATGATAGCGCTGCCATCACAGCGCTCCGCTCACTGGCAGGCATCACTGATGGGGACGGCGGAAAGAAGAGCAGTGGTCGCTAGGCAACCCCTCCTCCTCCTGCTCCGCCCCACATTGGTGATGGCAAAAAAACAATTTTATTCTTTTGTTATTATCATTGCACTTAGTGTCGCATTTTATTGAATTCTTGAGATATTTTTGCATGCAAACAACAGGGAAGATGTCAGTGAGAACCTCTTAGTTCAACTTGTTTTTCAGATTTAAAGCATTGAAGAAATTATTGGGGAAAGGAGATTGTGTTAGGAGGACGAGTAGTTGTAAGAAGTATTATTTTCCTGTCACAAAATTAAGATAGACATAGCACTAGTCAGGCCAAAATGTGTGTATGTACCATATATGTAATCTAATGTTTGCATGCAGAAGTGTCCAGTAAGTAAAGGAATCAAAGGAAAGTAGACAATGTATAAGCGTGGTATTGTGAATATTATCAATATTGAAACTATGTGTGGAGCTCATGCAGGTGGTATTGTTTCATCCTGGGTTGTCGAGCGAAAACAAATGCTTGCAGAAATCTTCTGAAAAAAACTCTGAAGGGTTAAGCCGAGAGATGTTGTTTTGTTTCACTAGTTTGTTTGTTGTAACAAGTTTTTACCATTGTATGGTAAAGTAGCTTAAATCGCTTTCTAAGAACATTGCGCCTTACATGTAGGCAAAAAGCTCTGGGATTGGACAAAAATTAAAAATGGCAAATGTTAATGATTCTTTATATTCACACTACCATTCTTTTGTTCATGTAAGTGAAATGATGATGAAAAATAAAACGTGAAAACGTGAATATTAAAAATGTGAAAAAAAGCAAAAAGCTGTGGCAGGTTCTAAAAGAGAGGGCCCTTCCATTGCTTTTTATTTGAAGATTAAATGAATAAAAACCTTTGTTTCTGCTCATTTTGTAATTTACAGTATTTATCAAAGAATTAAACTTTTGACAAATTAATAGTTAGAAGAGAAAGTGAGCATGCTTATTGATGTTACAGTTTTATTGATTTGTTTTTTGAAGCAAAGAGATTGATCCTTTGAGTGAGGAAGAAATTACTCAAGTATACTAATGGAGCAAAGGTTTTTAATTTGTCAAATCATACAATTTGTGTAAATGTAAACATTAAGGGCATATTTTAATGGCACAAAACATGCACTTATAGCTTTACTGCGATGCTTAAAAATGTAAGCCATGAATTTGATGTTTGTTATCGTGTCGTTGATGAAGCACAGAACATTGAATCCTTGGCAAGCAGACTTGTTTTGACTTGTGTTGTGGTGCTTATTCCCTCTATACCATAGGTGCATGACATGTATAAATCAACTGGCATCTCCAGGCTTGGTACTGAGAGAGGTAAACATATGTGGAAATAAAATACACAAGATATTCTTACAGGTGCCCATATATTCTAGAGAGAAGGCACAGAGTACATGGTTAAGTTAGTAATTATTGGGTTAAGGAAATGCTTGGCAAGGTTGAAGTGAGCACATTTACTGGTAGTCATTTCAGTTTCAGCCTGTCCAGTAGCTGGAAGAGTAACATGATGCGCACATTCAAAAGCTGAAATCATCTAGCAGGCCGCTGGACCTGCGTTCTATACAACTCAGACCCATTGTAGACCCACTAGCAGCTATTGATTGTGCACATCCATTTTGCTCTTACAGCTATTGGATGTGCAGATGCTGGAGTGGTAAAATGGTGTTACCCTTGTTATTGATGCGCCTACGGTATCACATAGCTGCTTTCTCATCTGTCAGTGCAAACGTTCCAAAAAGCTGCAATTGCATGGACATGAAGCAGAAGCAGAAGCTTGAAAGAAACATATTTTTATTTTGTGACGTCATGTGCGAGGTGCACTGTCACAAACCTGCATTCTCATCTCTGTCGGTGCTAGCCTTCCGAAAAGCAGCAATTGCACGGACATGTTTGCAGCTCTTTGTGCTTTGTGTACTGGTAACCACATTGAACCAAACACCAAGTTTGGAAGACTGTCATACTTGCAGGGACAAGTGGATATTGTGGAATGTACCAATCTGTGGCTTTCTGGGAACAGGGTATGTTAAGTCTGAGGTGTATGATGGCTGTAAACTTTCTTATATAAATGATACTGAACCTGTTATTCATGATCCCGTATTTCTGAAGGCAGTGTCAAAAATACATACAGGTGGCTGTGTTGCAAAGTCAGTCAAGCCTTGGGCAAAGTTTGGGATTGATGCCTTTTTCTTAGCGCCGCTCAAAATAACCCATCCCCTGCCCTTGTTGCATCTACATACACAGCAGCCCACACTTATACATGAACATGGTATCCACTTTTCCCTCTGAGCCATAGAAGTACATGTATGATGAGTTGCATATTGAGTTCAAAGCTGTTGCCAAATGGCCTAAATCTTGTATGATGTGAAAATCAACCCGCCTACCATGCTCAATGACATTACTATAATAATTATTGATATTTCTAACGTTGTGGAACATTTGTTGAAATCTTATTTTTACAGATATGCCCACTAGCTATTGAATTTTAACACCCATATGTTCCTACATCTTATGGACATGCTGATTGTTGAACAGTGAATGGTGTTGCACTTTTAGTTCAATTCCCATTTCGTCTACAAGTGCAAGCTGATGTGAAAGGGTTAGGGTTTCAGGTTATGATAGGGATTTTGGCAAAGGGTTTTGGTTAACTATGATAATTTCGAAAGTTAGTTTCAAGGTTTTCTTCGTTGACGAACCGGTGATTATAGTTATACAGTTGGGCCTGAGATCAACGTCACAGCTGATTGCAATCTATTGCAGTCAGATTGCAGCCATTGTTTGGAGCTGATTGCATTTGA
This sequence comes from Arbacia lixula, assembly GCA_963669155.1. Lineage (NCBI taxonomy): Eukaryota > Metazoa > Echinodermata > Echinoidea > Arbacioida > Arbaciidae > Arbacia > Arbacia lixula. The sequence continues at coordinate 10,658,169 of OZ022594.1, forward strand.
TTGCAATCACTGTGCATTTGATCTCAGGCTCCACTGTACATTCTTCAGTTTGAGGACTTTTGTATCACAGAAAATTGTAACTGCTGCAAGCAGAACATTTGTATCTTTTTACGTTTCCTAAATGATATTGAGATATCAAAATGCCTGGCATTAGATACATGCATTTTGAGTTTTACACCTTTTTATGTAGCTAATGGCAGTACTAGCCAGTAGCCATGGAGGTATTTTTAATTATTTTTATTTTCTTAATGATTAAGAAAAGAACAAAATGAATTATAACTTTTCATTGCGTTCTGTTAATTCAAACCATGGAGTATGGTTTTATTTTTGTTATCATATTTTGATATGTTTGTATGTTATGTACTCATTGCATGTGCTTCGATAGCAAGCAAAAAACAGCATACGTGTATAGCTTCTAAATCCTAAATGCAAAAGATGTATGCTTTGTTAAGAAATATGCAGAGAATTATTATTTGGGGCCCTTGGAAAAACACCTTGGATGAGGTTTCAAAGTTTTATTTCCTTGAAGTATTATTTTGGAATTTACATCGGATTAGAATCATCTGCCCTGCACCTGTAACTCACACATGTAGTGTGTAGTTTTGTCTGGTACGAAATTTGGGTTAGCACACAGTGGGCAGCATGCCTGGAGAGCACGTTCTCTGCGAATACGCACAAGCTTGAGGGTTGATCTTACTGGTGCCTAGTGAAGATTTTGCAGTGACGTCTCCGAGAGCTGCTAGAAATTGGAATAAGTCTCAAAAACATGTTTGAATATCCTGTGACTCCCGGTAGACCCAGCTCAGTCTTCACCAGGTCCCCAACTAGTCTCCTGGTCAATGAGACGTCGACTCTAGATTTAACGGTAGTATAATGCTTTATACTGTATTCCAGTACCAATCACAATCACAATCACGGCATACGTCCATACAATTATTGTAGGTACTAGTGGTTATGAAGCAAAATATCTGCTTCTTCTTCAAAGTTGCCTGCAGCTGCTTACTGATTTTTTTCTCAGATGTGAGCTCTTGCTTGGCACCTGGCAAAAACAGCAATTTATATAAAGACACGGGCTACTTTAGGCAAAATGGTTCAGTACAAACAGGTATGGCGTCTTGGCACCCGAATGAGAACAGGGTCAGGTGGAGATATTGTTGTGGGTTTATTTAATCTACTTTTGGTTGGTCCACTGCCAAGTTTGTCAAACTTCATTATGTCTATGATCGGCTTGTCCAAGATTCTTAATAATAATAATGGTTATTTATCTGCGCTATACACAAAAAGTATCACAGCGCTTACAATTCTTGTGGCTCCAAATTTTGCCCACTCATCATTTCAGTCTAATAGCTATTTGGCCTATGACCATGAAGTAAGATTAACTGGGCAGTGGACCAACAGTAAGTCTACCAGCCGATAATCTCCCAGGTGTGGCAGAGTGGTTTGATTACTGTCTAATGTGTTGCAAGCAACTTGTTAAGAGTACATGTACATGTTTTGCATCAAGGGCATTCAGTTCATGTGTACTGGTATAAAGGTTGACTGCCGCTTGGCATAATTTACTTTGGGAAGGTCCAGTCGATATTAAAGTTTTGAAAGCTTTCAGATTTGTGTTTTGTTTGAATTTATAGCAATGCTTGTTTCATCCCTCGTTTTCCGCTTTCTCTCACACTCCCTCCCTCCCTTTCTCTATCTCTATCCTCCCTTCTCTTTCTGTCTATCTAAATCTCCCTCATTCTCACTCCCTCTCGTCTGTTTCTGCCTTTTTAGAGTACCAAAGTGTGTTACATCAAATGACCATTGCTGTTAAGACAACTGGTCCTAAACTACACGAGTACAGCAAACATCTTTGATCATAGCGAGGACTCTTTTTTGGAGTGCCTGACACTAGCCTGCTAAGCAATGTCAGACCAGTGGAACTCTTAATTTGAGTGACGTTGTTTAGAACCAGCAATTTGCATAACAATGGATATGACGACACCACTTTTACTCTATTTCCCCTCTTTCTCACATTCCTTTCTCTTCCTCTAATTCTGCTCTTTTTTCCCCCTTCCCTCCACCTCCCATCTCCAATAGACCCATAAAAACAAATCACATACCATAGATGAATAAAGTCCAAAGATATTAACATTTTTAAATATCACGTTTTATTGCTTATTTCAGACCCACACATTGATTCAAATATTGCTCTTGCTTATCCCATACGTCCATTTGGGATAACATTCAAAAAGATGAATATCAAATACGTGTACATCACTACATGTTTAGTACTACATATATACAGACCATCAAGAATCAAATCTAGAACTTGGAATGTCTGGTTTAACCTGAGACAGGTGTGCAATAACATTATTTTTTTAGAAAATGAATTTGTTTATTCAGTAAAGAATACATCATTCAATCATGTTACAAGAAGACATAATCATGCAGATTACAAGTCACGGTTACAGTATGGCAATCTGAACACTATTGACTAGAAGTAGAGTACCACAGTGTTGTTATGAAGGCTTCTGATTCCAAACAACGTAGCTCAAGTCAGGAGTTTGCTGGTCACCCGTTGTCTCAATGGCTATTATTTGGCATTCTCAATAAGAAATCCTGAACCTGCTTCAAAACAAAGTGCAGAACCAATCGTCTTGACAACGTGCTGATGTGATGTCACACTTCAGTGCTCTATGAACATGTAGAGTACATTGTATACAAATAATGGTAATTCAAATAGGCATGATACATCTAATAGTGATTGAGTAAATTTGTGCTACAACGTACATTTTCACACATAATGGTGAGGTTTAAATTACCCTGTTAGGACATATGTATGCTTTATAGTACATGATAGACTAAATATAAAAGGTTTGAAACAAATGAAATGATTAAAAATATAAGAAATCAATTACTACATAAATGAGAAAAATATAAATTTGACCTGCCACACATCAGTCAAGATGGTATTTATGTACATATGTAAGAATTGGAAAACATTGACATGATATATCTGTTCTGCATCATCATAGATATTGCCTCATTCAAAAGAAAAGGGGGGGAGGAAATCCGCCCTCTTTTTTTCCCCCTTACAATTTCTTGCGTCATACATTACTAGGCAGGGGTACTGTCCGTCTACCAGATCGACCTCTGGGGTTTGAACCCACTGAACCCCCCCCCCCCCCCCACCCCCTTGCATACGTGCCTGCAATGGCCATGGGAAAATGGTGCAAAATTTGAATACGTTTGGCACTGTCGGCACGCAGCAATGGGAAACATGAACAAGCATGTGATATAAATATCAAGAAGCCATTGACTACATCTTTGAATCTTATAAAAGGAACTCTAGGCTCTGTTCCTATGTTTACAAACAAAAATACAGTTTTGTGTTTATGTTTTTATTTGTTGTTCTGGTATTAATGTATAGCTATGTAAAAAATATATATCGCATGTCATATTGTAAATGCAGAAGTTTTTCAGAGAACGCAGAAAGCAATGTAAGCTTGGAAACTAGAATAGTACAGAACTGAAGTATGTTAAAGGCCAATTTTTGTGACAAGCTCTCTGATGGCCACCGCGTAATTCATTTTGCAGCAGCCAGATTATTATCCTCAAAACAATTGTGGTCACCAGACAACTAACCTTGGAACTCTATCTGCCACAAACCAATTTGAAACAATCATGGAAAGAAGTGGCAAACATTAATGTACACAGAACAGGTACTCATGGCAGAATCATTCTACTGCCAGTATGGGTCCTGGGCCCTGTTGCATATAGGGTTCAATTATTGTAACTTACCATCAATGGTATCTACCATGGCAACATCCAATAAGCACTCATTATTGCACCTATACCCACAGTAGTTACCTGTGTACAGGTAATCATGGCAGAACCATTCTACTGTCATTATGGGTCCTGGGGGGTGTTGCATATATAGGTTTCAATTATAGTAGCATACCATTCCTGGTAACTACCATGGCAACATCCAATGAGTACTCATTCTTGCACCTATTGCCATGGTTGTGTTACCATTGATGGAAAGTTAAACCCATTGAAAACCTGTATATGAAACATGGCCCTCGTTTTGTTTGATAAATCTAATTTTGAGATCGGCCTTAATCATATTCTATGTTTAGTCTTTCGTCAAGTCTGCAATGGTCTGAAAATAGGTTTTTCTCAGCTTTAGTCACCATCTGCATTTAGTCTTCCTTCAAGTCTGCGATGGTCTGGAGATAGGCTTGCCGCTCAGCTTTATCGTCTGCAGGGCGATTGTATGGCGTCCAAACAGGCTCCCCGATGAACAGACGTTTGACCTTCACATAGTTCTGAAACCAAATGACAGATCAACAAGCTGGTTGGTTTGCGCTTTTCCTCAGTTGCTAAACGCTATTCTATCAAACAATATTTCTAACTATTGTACTCATATTTTTTTTTCACCAAAGAGAAGTTCACTCATACCTTCAGTTCAGCTTTCATCTCAGCCTTCCCGTTCATTATTGATTTGAATTACATCAAAATAACAAAACTCAAAATATAGTCTGTTCTTATGGATTGGTTTTGTTTGAGGGTCTACTATGCCTTTATTCCCAGTCTTCTTTTTTTCTTTTTTTTTCTGTCCCATCACATTCTGAAGACTGAATTGAGAGGAATGTTACAATTATTATATCCATCTTCACAGGATACAAGAACATATCATGCACACATTTGTGCACCATCTCCATGCACTACCTGCAGCGTTGTTTACATTCCTTGCCTGTTGCATTGGGTCAAGATCATTCACACAATCATCCACTGCCAGACACACACTTATACTCCTGGGTGGAGATCAGTAATTTTGATGAGGTACATATATATGTACCTCATCAAAATTGCTGATCAAATTGCTGATCAAAAGTTGCAGGAGCTTGAAGCTGGGACCTCAAGATTTTCAGACCACAGCTCAAAATAGCATGGCTTCCATGTTTTTTTTATCATTTCTCATTAAACTGAGAAGAAATAGAGTCTATAATTTTCACAAGACTAGTTACGCTTTCTTTCTCCGAGAATGATAAGTCTACTGCAGGCACATTTATCGAGTGCAGTTTGGATTGAAACTGCACAACAGCCTAGACAACAAAACACGACAATGACACCTCCACAAAAACTCCTATAAGCCTTCTTGCGCCAAATAAAAAATGCTGGTCAATGGAATTTGTGTGCAATATTGGTGATAATATGCACACCTGGGGGATGTTTCACCAAGCTGTTCGTAAGCTACAAACGACTTTACAAGCGACTGGTGATCCCTTCTTGTGCTAAATCACATTCTCAATGATTTTGATTCCCATCAGCTTAAGTTCAAATGTGATGATTATAAATGGAAATTTTTGTTGTAAACAAGTGTCTCATTACAAAGCTCATGCTTTGTCAAATTTTAGTAGGATTGTTTTAACTCGTAAATTAACTCTTAATACATGTATGTTAAAACAGGAACAAAGTGTGGTATCGCATTTGGCATGAGAAGGGATCACCAGTCGTTTGTAAAATCGTTCATGGCTTATGAACAGCTTGGTGAAGCACCGCCCCCCCCCCCCCCCCTCCCCCTTCCACAGCCTACAAATGGTTAAAGAGATGAGCTCACATTGGTATCCAGGGTGAAGCGGTGGTAGATCCCAGCAGGGAGGACAAAGAAGCAGCCCTTGGCAAACTTGATGCGCACCCAACGATCCTTGAAATCCCTCAAGTCAAAGTAGCCGCTGCCAGCCAGGCAGAAGCGGATCTCCTCGTCCAGGTGAATGTGCTCCTCAAAGAAGCTCTTGATCTGTGAGGTCACACATCAAAGGAACCAGTTTTGAATTTTGATCAAAGCAAATCAGGGCAAGCTCATTTTCTCCAAGTCAAAGTAGCCGCTGCTAGCCAGACAGAAACAGATTTTCTTGTTCCAGTGGATGTGCTCCTCAAAGAAGCTCTTGATCTGTGATGTCACATGCACATCAAATGAACATGTTTTGATCAAGGCAAATCAGATGGCAAGGTCATGCCAATAATCAGAACTCATCAATTCAAGTTCCTACATGTAGGACACATACCATTTGATTACATTGGTTTCTAAAACACAGTAGAAACCAGAAAAAGGAAAAGAAAGATTGACCTAACCAAGGAAGATTGAGAGGAAGACAAGCTAGAGGAGGGCAAAGAATGATGAACATGTTATGATCATGGCAAATCAGACGGCAAGCTCCTGACAAAAATCAGAACTCACCAACCTCCAAGTACAACATTTTTGGAGAGAGGTAAACTCATGGCTTAAGATGACAATGGTGTTACACGTATCACTTACTTGGTTCCATTTATGATTTGGCTTTATCTTAAATTACACAATGTTGGATACAATTATAATTTGTGGTAAACATTCAATTTTCGGAAACAAATGCTTAGATGCATAGTTTTATTTACTTCCAGCGATTCAAGATGGAGCTTTCTAATTTGGAATAAAATGGGGCATAAAAGTCAGACCATCCAGGAAAAAAAAGTATAATTTCAAATAAATATAGGGAGTTAAAATAGTTGGCTTGAGGACAAAACATATAAAGCAAAAGCTTCAAAATAACATCCTGTTCTATGATTAAGAACATCAAAACAAATTATCTATATGATAGCCTACCAGTGATTTCCAAATTAAAAAATAAAGTCATAACAAAAGGGGGCAGTATATTATGTTGGCATTTCGGGAAGCACTCATTATTCCTAAGGTTTGTTATTCCGAAGGTTCGAGTACTACGAAGGTTCGTTATTCTGAAGGTTCACTATTCTGAAAGTTTGTTAGTCCGCAAACAAAATAAGATAAATTTGTTATTCCGAAGGTTCGTAAGTCCAAGAAAGAAATAAGGTTCGTAATTTTGAAGGTTCTTTATTCCAAAAAAGAAATAAGGTTTGTTATTCTGAACGTTCGTTAGTCCGAAAAAGAATTACGGTTCATTATTCGAAGGTTCGGACTAACAAACCTTCAGAAAAACAAACCTTATTTCGTTTTCGGATTAACGAACCTTCGGAACAACGAACCTTATTTCATTTTAGGATTAACAAACCCTTGGAGTAGCGAACCTCATTTAATTTTTGGATTAACGAACCTTCAGAATAACAAACCTTTTTTTATTTTCAGATTAACAAACCTTCGGAATAACAAACCTTTGGAATAACGCCATAAATGCTCAGATTAACAAACCCTTTAACGTTTTCGGACTAAAGAGCATATGAGGTAATTAGGCAATTTACCGGTTTCGGAATTACGAACCTTTGGAATAACGAACCTTCGGAATAACGAACCTTTGGAATATTGAACTGTAACCGGCATTTCATGCATGGGCTGAAACACCCTGTACCCCCATGTATACATGTACCTCTATCAATATTTTATAGTCAACCTTTAAAGATGAGGAAGCAAAGAAAAGTAAGGAGAGATACATGTATCCCAGAGTTCCCTGTACCACAGGGCCCTTCAAGATCAAGAGAAGTAAGGGTTTTAATCTTACCTTCTGTTCATAGTTGGGAAGCTTCTCTTTGGAAATCTCGACTTCGTCTTCGTAGTTATATCCTCGCTCCTCCTTGATTTTGTTGTACAGACTGCCCTCTTCCTCGAAGTTCTCAATGTCAATCTATGCAGATGGGCCAAAGAGGAGAGGGTAGTCTAATCAACGTTACCAACCATAATAGAGCTACCAATCAAGTAAAGATTACTGAAGACTCTAATTGATTACAGGATAATTAACCCAGTGGTATTGGTCATGGTAAGATTTTTTCGCTACGTGAACGCTGGTCTAGTATAAAAGTACTTGATTACTTTAGTATCGATTGGGATTTTTTAGGGTGGGCGTTGCGAAATTAAGGTCTGCTGACCTGTCGATGGGATGCATTACGTAAGGACTTACACTTTCAATGTGGGAGCCATACAGTGTATCTTCATAACAGCTTCATTCACTCAGTGTGAATCACACTAACTTATTAGGTGGTCTGTCGCCAACAACAGAACACCACTTAATTTTGTTAGAATTTACTTTATTATCTTCTTCTTTATTTTTATTCTTTCACCCCCACTTTTTTGTGCCGCGCATAACTCAAAATTGCCTCCATCATTTTTATTGAAACTTTCATCACTTCTTGGTATCAATCTAATCATTTTGCAAAAGTCATTTCAAGGTCATCACCTCATCATGACATCATCAACGAGCAATTTAATGAAAAACTACTTCATTCTACTCAAGAATGGATTGTTGGATCAAAATGAAATTTGAATAGTAGACAATGTTTTAACAATAACCAGGAAATTGAAATTCTGTACTTCAGTTTGCAAATTCTGCTGTTCCAATGTGATAAAATGGTTCATATGCCTTATTGTAGGATGTTCGCATATTAGAAATTGATAAAGCACGTTAAGAATTTGATAAATGGCTTCTTAAAACATACATCATTTGTTAACTGTCACATCCAAAACATTGGGGGCCAAAAAAACAAGTGTACTGCCAAATGGAGAGCTCGGGACATACCTGGTGTCTGGTTGATGCTGGTTTTTGAAGAATCAAGCAACTCTATTGAAGGTTTGCATTTGATATTGAATGTTTGATAGTGATACATGTAGGGTGACAGCTTTTATCTGGCTTCTATTACCCCCTCTGAAATTCAAATTTACAGTGAAACCTGTCTAGTGGCCACAAAAAACATATTGTGGCCTTTATAGAGAGGTGGCTGCTATAGACAGGTTCTTTAACACATGATCTCTCTCTGGGGAAAATCATTTTAGTGGCCACTATAGACAGGTTGGCTGCTATAGACAGGTGGCCACTAGGACAGGTTTGACTGTATTTAATTTCAAATTTTGTTGTCAAAATATGATATTTTGGTTTCTTTCTTCTGTAATTTCTTGACCATGGGAGCCAAGTGGGCCGTGTGAAAAGTTTGTGGTGGCCTCATAAGTTTGTAAACTCTGCCAAGTTGTAAATATAGTTGAGGATTTTTGTTTTATAATAGTGTTAAAAAAGTTAATCACAGTTGACTCCTTTCTAAAGGCTGGCAATACTTCTTGTTTTCTTATATTGTCTTGAAACGTATCGGGTTTAACAATGAACTAACAACATATTTTTTTTTGGAGAAATATTCTTTTCAAACATGGCATACATTTTATGGTATTGTATGTGTGGATTATACTAGCCAATTTCCATGATACTCTAATAAGATACTATAAGTGGACATTTAATTGAATCCCAAGAAAATTATGTATTTGTGGATAAAATGGTTATTGCATGGCTACTGAATGGCTTTGGATTCATAGCTATTACAGCCTTCACTTTCTATGCATGATGAAATTGGGAATTATTATTTTCATGTACAGGGTGTCTCTAAAAAAAAAGTGAACCAAATTCAACAGCAAATTTTCAGAAAAATATAAAATATTTACACATTATGTAATATGGTTAGATAGTCCAATAAGTCCTCTGTCTAATGATACCACTTAAGTTATCTAACTCTCATGTATGACTGAGCATGATTCAACTTAGTGAATGGGTGTGAAATCATCACTGTGGCAAGTTATTTCATAAACCATTAAGGCATTTAATAGAATCCAAGAGCTCTATTCCATTAGGCTCTATACTCTGAATCTGATGGAATTTCGTGCTAGGTAGCTACGTTATTGGCATGATGGACCTAAGCAAGACTAAGAATGACTTACCGGTACGGTAGGTCCAATCTGGTATAATGACTGTAAACTTGATAATTGATATAGATCTACCGCCACTGTATGAACTGCGCAACGCAACCACAGATCCAATTAAGTTACATGGATGTAATGTACGCAATTCAAAACACATTGCAGTCACACTACACGAGTGATGAGTGCACATACTGTAATAAATAAAGAATGCACAACCTTCGGACAGCACATTCGTAGAATCGTACAGCAAAGACGAGCAGCACCATTTATTAAAACGTTAACTCACGTTCCAAAAAACGACACCATGCTGAGCTAGATAATCCTCCGAGACAAACTCTGGTGGCTTCCGATGGTGTTCAAGCCGCTGGTCGGCGTCAGAATCATCCATCAACCACGCCTCGATTCCCATTTTTGCCAGACACTACAAAAAAATAATGTGATTTTCCGACGGTGCGATCGAGTTAGGTAAACCGGTACACGTACACGTACGTGTGCACGCACGCACCGCGATCGATCCATATAGGATACGTTCACACTAGCCTAGCTCCTACATGTAGGCTGTGAGGTGCATGGACACAACCCAGTCTGTGAACAACTTTTTCTGTTAACACATACTACGCCCTAATGACGGCATGCATACAGTGTAGCTCTGGCTTTCTCCCCTCCGAGGATGGGATTGGGACCTAGTGTTTGTTACCATACATGTTGTGGGTTGTGTACATTATGTACCTCGATCACAGCCTAGTAAGTAGTAAGCCTATTTTTATATACATGTACCTCGGCTAGAACGCCGCATCGAGTTTCCAAGGCAACGATTTTCCGATGTCCGAGGACTGGACAGCGAGACCTGTCGGAGGTCCCATTTCCGGATATGAGAACAGACTCTTTCTCTCCCTCCCTCTCTTTCTCTCTCTCTGTCTGTCTGTCTGTCTCTCTCTCTCTCTCTCTCTCTCTCTCTCTCTCTCTCTCTCTCTCTCTCTCTCTCTCTCGCTCTCTCTTATATCCCCCTCTCTCTCTTTATTTCCCTCTCTCTAATAGTCTCTATCTCTATCTCTCTCTATCTTTCTCTCTAATAGTCTCTATCTCTATCTCTCTCTATCTTTCTCTCTATATTTCTCTTGCTCCCCCCCCCCCCTCTCTCTCTCTCTCTCTCTCTCTCTCTCTCTCTCTCTCTCTTTCCTTCTCGCTCTCCCTGTCCCTCCCTGTAAGTATCCCATCGGTCTCTATCTATCCGTATATCTTCCTTACCATCTCCCTCCATCTCTGATCACATAAAGGCTTGTTTTCTTGCACAATCTAAAATATGAGAACCTGTCAAACAAAGCACGTACTAGGCCTATCCAGATTACGTTATTATAGCGCATGCATGTAGGCCTAAGAGTATGCATTTCCCCAGTACCAACATATAAAATACAAGAAGAAGACACACACACGAAAAGAAAAGAGAACTGTAATAACATAGTGGAGGAAGAGAAAGAGGACAACAGCCAACGGAAGAAAAATACAAACAAATGGGCCTTCATCTAATAATGAAACAAAATGGAACGCTTCCTATCATTCTAAAAGTTTATTGGTCGGATAAGCAGATGCAAAAAATGCTTCGTTGTCTCAAAACAAACAAATGACCACAACGTGATTTGATTAAAGTCGTAAAGGGAGTTCAACAGGGGTGGATCCAGCTTCTTGCCAAGGGGGAGGATTTTGTTTGTCATATCGGGAAATTGTTTCCTCTTTTTAACTCAACTTGTTTCAACCTGTTTTCTTTTTTCTTATTACCCCCTTTTTATGAGAAGATACCAAATAGGGGGGGGGGGGGGTAAACCTCCAAAAACAACATCTTCCCATTATTTGTTTTTTTTTCGAGGTTGCAAGGCGTGTAAGAGGAAGCATCAAACAAACAAGTTTTATGTACAACAGAACACGTCGGTTTTAAAATACATACTGTAGCTCCATTTCCATCACGCTTCTCAAGACAATCTGAAGTTTCTTAACATCTTTCACTCGTTCACTTGCCCTATCCCAGATAGACTGCTATTCTTGGCAACTCTAGGGACTTGGTCATACTCGAAAACATATAACGGGCTTTTCTATGACGGGAATATAAGACGATCAATAAAATCCTTGCGAAGACTATCAGCTAGCGCCAATCAGCCTATAAAGGTTAAAAAAAAAAAACAGAAAAAAACGAGATACTGTACTATCATGTTATTAAATTGTTTTTCTTGACATTAAAAGTACATTTGATATTGTAACGCATGTTTTTTTATACTACATTCATACGGCTTAATGGGCATCGGCATGAGACAAGTGATTAATATTTCAGAGACAGTGGGTACGAACTTTGTTGGACAAAAAAGTAGGCATATTCAACATGCATAGTCGATATAAGCCTCCTACAGCGCTATGAAACAAAATTGACTAATTTGTTCACTTTCAGACATCTTGTGCAGATATTTGATTATTGACAAGATGATATCTTAAACTGTGTAATACAGTTTCATACAGTGTTTGCGTGAGGCCGAGACATTTTACTTGGAAAACTTCACTGAACTTGCTCATGTTTTGCTGATACAGTATCTGTTATGCTTGTTAGAGTATTGATTCCATTAACATAACAGGTCAACTGGAAAAGCGAAACGAGATTCTCTCTGACAAACACTGTTGCCACACGATCATGTTCTATTTTGAGATTTTTTATTATCATTGTGAAAACACCTGAAAAGCGGATGTTGAGAACACATAACTTTTCGGCGGAATCGAACATGGGTGCAAAGAAAGAAGGTTGATTCATATCTTTCCATAACATTATCCCTTCACAAACACATTTATAAACTGTAATGTTTCGTGGAGTGAAGAGTTTTCAAGGACACAGTAATTGGCATGCGCAGTGAGTGAAAGTTTGTGACCCATTTTCGTTTTTCGCCATGTTTTTTTGTTATGGTAACCACTAAGTAGGCTCCCATCTTATATTCATGAAGTCACTCTTCATGATGAAGAACCGTAACCCTAAACTTATTCCCTTAAACCTAGCTGGCAGACTGCTGGATTAGGGTTAGGGTTATTCAATGAGAGATGAAATGTCATGAATGCAGGATGACAGAGACTAAACAGTGCTTACCATTTTTTTTTTAAGTTTTTACTTTTTAATTAGCCTCCACTGGCTTATAATAACTGAATTACATCACAACTCTCCTCCTCCTCCTCCTCCTTATCATCATCATGACCAATACAGCTGTACATCAATACCTCATAATTCATCTCATCATCTTCATCGTCATCTTTCTGCATTCCATGATTCGCATGATACAAACTAGACAAAATGCATTGTATAACCACATCAGACCAATTTATTAAGACATTTACACTTCAAACGTTTTATTCGAATCTATTATGGACATAAAGCAGTTCATGTATAATACATGTAATATTTGTACAATGATATAATAAACACAGATTATAAAATAATAATAATAACGGGTCATAGAGTCAATCCCTATTTCTTTGTACTACTTCTGTTCCCCCTCCTCTTCTTCTTCTTCTTCTTCTTCTTCTTCTTCTTCTTCTTCTTCTTCTTCTTCTTCTTCTTCTTCTTCTTCTCCTCCTCCTCCTTCTTCTTCTTCTTCTTCTTAGTCTTCTTCTTCTTCTTCTTCTTCTTCTTCTTCTTCTTCTTCTTCTTCTTCTTCTTCTTCTTCTTCGTCTTCTTCTTCTTCTTCTTCTTCTTCTTCAAAATCTACTTCATAGAGGTAACCGTATATTTCATAATATTCGCCACTGAATGTACGATGCCCCTTTCTCCTATCACTTGGGTTGTACTTGTCTACAACTTCTTGTAACATTAAGTGAGCCCCACTGGAAACTTTTTTATTCCATAACTGATATGATCCGAGAAAAGGACCTACATCTTTTGGGAGTCTTTCAACAATTTTTTTGGGAGTCTTTCAACAATTTTTTTGAGCCATGTTTTAAACAGAACCTCGCAAACAGGGTAAGATTTGTCTGCTTCTTGTTTGAAACACAATTCCCACTTCTTTTTCAAATTCAAATTCAAAATGATTTTATTTTCCAAATCTTTAAATAATGTACAATGTATATACAAGATAGAAATCCATAATCGATAAGATTCATTGATAAGGAAAAAAGGAAACAAGCAGAAAGCAAAGCTTGTAGGTAACGTTGTTCCCTTTTTCATAAATATATATATATATAGACATTTAATATGGATAATGAAAATTAATAGTTAATAAAACACAGACTTCTTCCATAACTTTCCATTGAATACAGTGTATATCCTGACATAAAGTCTTTCTTTGCCTTTTTCGATAGATTTTGAGATTTGCTCCTTGTTCCAATGATACGGCATCTTGTAGTTCTGGCAGGCATGGTATGATGTCGGATAATTATGGTCACATCCGTCGTTTCTATCGTATCGGAAACAGCTACCTCCTTCATACCTCCGTAAACAGTTTTATTAGTAAGAATCCCTCAATGAATGCTACTGCTCAATACCAATCATCTATATGAAAGATATAAAGTGGTATATCCACATGGTTATTCCGTACATATATACATAAATACATGTAGTGTACATACGGTAATGATGAGGGTATTCTGATCAACTTTAATTTCGTTGGAGTTTCAGATTCTTGCTTTGTTCATTGATGGCCGTATTAATTTAAATCATGGCGTCAGCAAGTCGATTCCAATTTTCGATAGAAAGGTTGATCCCTTTGCGTCCAGCCATCATCATCTGCTTAGCACCCTGGAGCTGGTAATATTCTTGTACATATATGTACACTGCTTTGTTAAATGTCTTGACAACAGCATATCGCTTACCATCAAGTGGCACTGCGTGGACATCGTCAGGGAAATGTTCCCCCTCCTCCAACTGCGGCAACTTTTGTGTTTTGAGTGAGTCCCCTCTTGGTCTTCTTCACAGCTCCATGATAGACTCCGACTTCAGGGAAGATCTGTAAGTTTTAAAAGGGATAAAAAACAACAACAATATGTTATTCATCATTTCACATAAGGCATACACATACATTCTTGAAATTTCTAACATAAATGTTAGACTAAAATAATGTACACGATATTTGCAAAGGAATGTATCAGCAATGATATTGACCTTATATATATTTACTCACCTTGTTTAATGTTCTCTTTTTGGAGGATGTTGGCGTGATGGGTGGTGTCCCTGCAGCTAAGAAATCTCAAATATCCTTAGTGTACCATGCAGCTTTAGGGGTTGGTGGAGGAATCAACCCTTTGGGAAAGTCCAGTAAAATGGGTCTCTGCTCTAATGGGGGTGGTGCTTCGGGGGTACTGGCACCGTCGTTGTTGTTTGATCCGTTGGCCGGATTCTCCCATTGCATAGTACACGTCTCAGAGTTGAAAAATAGACTCCTTTCTCCCTCTCACTGTAGCCCATTTTCCATCCATTACTAATGTCCTCTTCTGATAGGCTAGCCTCAGCCAGGGAAATGTCGATCTGAGTAGAGATGTGTTAAGAAGGAGAAACAACTTGAGCATAATATATTCAAACATCTGTATGGATACTAAAGCGTGCTAATTAATTTCCAAAGCATTCCACAATAACTACAATGCTTTGATGTCCCGTGTGCGGCACCGACATTTAACTGCTGTCAACTTGGAAAGAACTACTGTATCTTTAATTCCCTGTTTTGTCTCCCAAAGCTGTGTTTCTTATCACATTTTTTTTGTAACTTTCAAGAAAGTTAAGGGCAACACCACTGAAGATCCTGTACTCAGTTTTCTTCTAAATAATTGTTGAATGATGCAGAAACGGAGATATGAGATAATACCCTTACTTACACAATTAACAAATTTCTTCATTTTCTGGGGATTTCCAGAAATGTGGGATTCTATCTTGAGCTGTTTATTTTCATTAACAGAGTTTGCATGCATTTGCGTGCAGCTGAGATATTTTAATAGAAAAAAATGTTTACTTTTGTTCCCTGATATCTCTTTTCCTCACAAAAGTATTGATGCAATCCAACAGAACTGGAAAAATGACACTATAAATCATAATACAAAAAAATAATACATGTAATAATTGAACATCATGCTGCATCACTTCAAACAGAATTTGTTTTTCTTTTATTTTCTGGAAAAGCAAAAGTGCAGAAGATGCCCCACCCTTTTTTTAAACAGATTCTTTAGTAGTAGTATGATGGGTGGGTCATTCTCACTGCACTTACGATTTGAGACCAAAAACAAATATGTATTTCGATATACATGTACTCTTACACTAAATCACACTTACTTTCATGCTTTATATTTTCAAAATCATATTACAGAGACATTTTGAGTCAACACTTACAAATAATTGTATTTTCAGTGCAAAGCTGTTAGCCTGTCAATATTTGTCGACAATAAAGTTGTGGCCCTTAAACGCCGCACCGTTTACATCGTTTACATGTATTGTCAATGGGCTTTTCCTGATCGATTATGTGTTTGAATTTATGGTGAGTTGCTGTTTTGAAAAAAAAGAGAAATTTGTAGTTTGCTTGTTCATGTGATTTACGTTTGAAGTAAACTCTTGATAGAAATATTATATTTTCTTTATTAAAGGCTCCCCGAGATGTTAAATGGAACGAGGTCCGAAAAAAAGAGACTGCCATAAAATAATAAAAGAGTCTTCATCTCGATCATATTTTTTTGGTCCATGCATGATGTAGTGCTGATGCCTGATGGCATGCGCATCACGATCAAACTGACTTCTCCGTTCGGCTACCAAAGCGATCCTGGAGTGGGTGCACGGCAGGAAAAATTTTAGAGAAAATGGACGTTCTGGTCGGCAAATAATTTTGACAATTACAAAATAATGTGATTTTTTGTAGCTTACAATTTGCGTTTTTTTTTACCTCGTAATTGCGCAGCTTGACAGAAACTGTTGCGTCGACGGTGATTCTGTAGTCTCACACATGATACGCTGACCATTTCGTTCTAATACCCATTTTTGCTAATGCGTCGATTAAGGGCCCCGCGGTGAGAATGGGCCACTAGTTGCCATACACAATTTAAAAGCATGATATAGCTTCATATTATTACTCTAAATGAAAGTCACTGCTACTTGCACAAACCTCTCAATTTACAACTTATTTAGTACTTATAATAATATTTATTCAACAGTAATATGTAGTCACAGTATCATTCACTGGCATGACCTTTGCTGGTGGCACGAACACTCATACTTCATAGAATCAGAAGCAAAGTAAATACGAATCAAAGTATAAGTACATAACATTCTCGTTCAAGTGTGCAATCAATCTTAGTTAAATATCATGGAAATTAAAAAGTAGTCTTATTTATGTTGAAGATAACAATGACCTACCAGGATCTCCATTTGGACAGGTGTGCATGGCTCCAAACATGCCAAAAGCAGAGGGAAGTTGCTCAGCCCCCAGCACGGCAGTGCTTGACGCCGATCCTTATGGGTGGGACCTGTGTCAGGCAACTCTACTTTTCTCACTGATGGAGGAATTTTGCCTGCCTGGCTTTCTTCTTTGGCTTCCATCCTCTATTGGCATATCTCTGGATGCCAGAGAAGCTCCTCCTACTGAGCAAGGCACAATAAGTATTTTTTTTCTGAGAAACTGCTAGTGCTAAGCTGGTTATGGTTGGTTGGTGACAAAAAGTCAGCTGCGCTGAGCTAGCTGAGGTTACAAAATGGCAGCAGTACGACTAGAGCTGGCGCTATACCGCTTTTGGCTAAAGCCTAGTCTCTGCAGAACAGACTGTTAAACAAATGTCAAAAATTGATTGAAAAATAAGATTACGCCACTTCTTGTTTTATTGTTTGTGAAAGGTTTTTCAAGGTCACGAGCAAATAAATGAAAATAATTAATTAATTGGCTAATTAATGACTTTCTGGGTGTTTGGGGGAATAAAATTTTGCCATTCTAAAAAAAAAAAAAGCTGTGTACTTTCTGACTAAATAAAAATCTGAGATTCCATTTTTGGGTCCATGTATTCACATTGGGTGGGCCCCACCCTTATCACGGGGTGGAAACTTAATGTAAAAAGCATATTCAAGAAATCATCGGTGGTGGAGACATCTAAACATTTAAGCGTGACAAATCCAAATTCAATTTACCTGTAATGTGGCAAAGTTGTTAATTTACTTTTGGATATTGAATTCATGATAAGTTCGAATGCAGACATAAAATCAGATATCTTGCTTTTCGGTGTACGGTATACCACACCAACTATTACATTCTTTTTATCCTTGCTCAAAATTTCAATGAACAGAGATTCTACACCCATGATATTAAATGTGGAATGATCAAGAAAATGTATATTTAGATTACTGTTAACAAACAACCCAACCCCACAACCACGACCAGTGCGATCACCGTGATAAAATGAATACCCGTGAATAAATATAAAGATTCAGGCCTGTTTTAATTGAGTTGATGGGAATTGTACACATCGTGGTATTTTGCTCCAGTAAGAAGTTCTGGTGTTCCTTTATACGATGTCTTGGTCACTGGGGAGGGGGGGGGGTTCCAAAAATGGTTGTGATGGTGCATAATCCCGCCCGTCCCAAGCCCAATTGCGATAAAGACTACGTACATTAAGGTGAATTCAACTGAAATGTTCAGAGGGCAGATCAGTTGTTTTTTAATGAAATTCGTCTTCATTATAGTAATTACATTCAGGTGCAAATTCACAATCACCTTCAGCTGCATGCAGGTTGCCAAAAGTCATTATTGTTAAATCGTGCATTACTCAACTGAGTCAAAATGAAAGTCCGCAGAATTATTTGGGTCAACTTCGCTATGTATGGACATTTTAAACGAGGGAAGAATGATCTAAATAACGATCCGCGGAGTAAAGCGGAAAGGGAGATGGGGGGGGGGCGGTGTAGCTCACGAAAGACGGTCAATGTTTAAAGGTACAAATATTAACATTACATGATTGCAGTTATTGGTTAATATGATGTGAAGATGTGCCTTTCTTTCAGCTGTCACAGTTCAAGACTTTCTATCTCATCCTATGGCCAGACAAACAATCCCAAGAGTTCCGTTCGTCGACTCTATAATTAATGTGATGGTTATTATCATTATAATTGATATTTTCAACATCATTTTTTATATGCGCAGGCAGCGCTGCTGTCTCCTCCTCCTATTTCTCCTCCTGCTTCTTCTTCTCCTAGAAGAGAGAGAGAGAGAGAGAGAGAGAGAGAGAGAGAGAGAGAGAATGAGATGGGGGGGGGGAGAGATGGAGAGAGTTTTAGTGCTATTACCGCGGAGTTATTCATTCTATATTTTATCATTACCATGCCGATCTTCTATACATTTTTATCAATAATATTATTTTAGTGAATTAGGGCACATGTATTACATTTATGCTTTATTGTGTGCTATCAATCAAAAGCGCTATTATCTATACAATATGGATAATAATTACTTGTACGTACAATGATTTCCAAACAATAGAGTAAGCCCATTCATTACATGTTTTTTTTTTCGAATGAATGAGCAATCATCCAGACAACGGGAACAATTCATGACAGAGAGGGAAGGAATGCTAATAGTGCCATTCTCATTTAGCTTAGAAAAATCGTGAAGTTAGAAAAATCTCGAAGTAAGGGGACATGGACAATAGATACATTCGGCTTTTGGAACGGTTGCTAGGCAACTTTCACCCTAGCTTCGAGATTTTTTAAGCCCAATGAGAATGGCACTAATGATGCGTTTATGCTCAACTTTCTTGGGCCAGAATGAGGCTTTATAAACGCGTTTAGTACAAAAAGGTGCGTTTGAGAACGGCGTTTCACCCAAAGCACGGTCTACGGGAATCTTAACACTATAATGTTTATACCGCCGAGGGCGTTATTCCACGAAGTGTAACAAGACATCTGGGTCTCAAATGTAACTAGAGACACAACATCACTTATAATGACGTTAAACAATTATGACGTCATATCTGACATCGGTGATTGAGATCGGAGTTTAAACCCTATTCTGACTGCCCTATATCCTCTTTTTCGCCCGCTTCACAGGCAAGGAAGAGGGTCCAGGGCAGTCAGAGGGATTAGGGCCTCGTCTGTATTGCCTGTGTATCATTGTCAAAGGATGGACTACCTCGCGCATGCGCAGTCAGTATTATTTCCCCAACTCCCCAATTGGTGACGCCAATCAGAAATAACGACACGTCCGAATACCTGCTCTTGCGACATCGAGTCGTGTTCGCTAGCCTATGACGTCACATGGAGTGAAGGGGGAGCAATTATTCAATCACGTGATCATTTACCTCACGTTGCTCACATCCCATGTCTTTAAAATATTGAATGTTAGATTTGACGTGACTTTAAAAACAACTTGACTATGTACACGCATATCAATTTGAATTTTCGTTTCGATAGAAAACACAGGACAACACAAACTTACAGGCAATACTCAGCATGATCCGCAAATAATTGTAATTTTACCGCTAGAAGAAGCATCGTTTAAAACTAAAGGAGACAAACGTAGGAAGAAGAGAAGGACAAAATAACAACGGGAAAAGAAAAAGGCGAGGAGTAATTTGAACAAAAAAAAGAAAGAGGAGGAACATGATAAATAACAAGAAATGCATTCCCAGATTCCTCCCCTTCTTGTTCTTGAGGCAGAATATAATATATTAATAGCAATTTCATTTTTTCTCAGGTGTATACAGAACACACTGCCTTGTGTTAACCGCGACTGCCGCAAAACCCACGATTCTATATCAAAAAAAATGGTTATTATCGTGACTATGATTAGTCTTGCTGTTGTTAAGTATTTTATTAGCAAATAGTCAAAAGTTGACTATTGTAGCCAATCGCATTACATTTTTATTGATTGAAAGTCTTCCTTTTCGTTCTGTTTCCCCCTCGTGTATAAAAGGTTTGGATGGGGTAAGTCTCTGCGAGTTTAGTGTACATTTATGTGAGTGGTGTGAGCTTGACAGGCTTCATATGTCATCAAATCTGGTAGCTGCTGGCTCGGAATGGGACGAAATGATACAACAAACAAGACCTACAAATAGAACCGTCCGTTGCGAAGACCACTAAGTTGTCCCTGCTTTGTCCCTCTCATTTTCTGCCCGCAGACCCACCGTCATTTACTTCACTCGAGTGTGTTGGCTATTGCTGGGGTAACATCAGGCGTTTAGGCAAACAATGGAAGCTCCCTCTGCCGTAACCTGCCCGCTAGTAGTTCCCTGCTTTTGTTCTGCTCCATGGAAATGCTTTATCTTTCTGATTGTCTTTGCTCTTACCTCTCTTTCATGCTACCTCCTTCTTATTTATTTAGCTTCTTTTCTTCATTTGACATGTTTGATGCTTGCTACTATTTTACTTTCCTTTATCACGAGTTTAGTTTTGTTGCTACACACACACCCACATACAACGTTCTTGTTCATCTTTATAATTGTAATGTGTCAATTTTCTCTTTCACGCCATTGCTTCTTAGTGTGTCTTATTCTTGACCGATTTCATATCAGTGGTCACTTCAAATCCCTATATTTCATGAAGAGACATAAGTGTGCTTTGCTTTAACGCGCAAAGGGTATTTATTAGCTTTTGCCGTATTTTTTCAGTAAATGATGTCAAATATTCATTGGCAACGACGCGTCGTTCAAATAAGGACTACGCATTTTTACATGAATTAAATTTTTTGCAAAGTTTGATATCCGAGGAAAACTAAACGAATGAAATTCATTAAAAGCTCGGATGGTGGTAATATGCGCGGACCTACAGCTATAGCCAGCGAATTACATCATGACAGATTACATATAGTCTACATAAATGTACTAAGTCTCTAATGGAAACTCCCTCGCTATTCTTAATATTGTATCTCTTTCTTCACTTTAACTCTAGTTATGTAAATGAATTATATATCTATCATTTCATTTATATCTTTTCCTTTTTTTCCCACGTTTTGACCTCTCCTCTTTCCTGCTCCACCCTTCCCACAATACTTCTCATTCACTCTTCTCCAATCTCTGATTCGCTCTGACTCTCAATATTTGCACACGAGTAGCCCAAGGCCTATCTATAGCGCGCCCCTCTCCAGTCTGCATGGTCTATAGCGTATCTTGAGTCGGGCCTATTGTGATCATAATTAGGGAGATGTTAAGAACTGAATACTGCGCATTGGTATCAGACGCTGTGTCTCCATTCGGCGATCGCCCGTCTTGGATCGCGTGTTGCTCGGAGATTACTGGAGAAATTATAATCGGACTTAATGTGAGCAGACATCATGAAGACCCGGAATATAATCATCGATAAAGCCTCCTGACAACATGTCTTATCAGTACGTATACAAATTGTTAAAAAATATACATTTCATTTTTGTTTAATCAATGGTTTGGTCCCCTGTGAAAAGCGCTTCTAGCTGATTAGGGTCATCTATCCCATCCGTGGAAAACTAATTAATACATGAATAGATAGTTGTGCATAAATTCAGGGAATATTATTCATATTCGCTGTTCATTTGTATATTTGAAGTAATATTCCGTTTGGTTCTTAATGTCACAATAATTGTTCACTCTTTCTTTATTAATGTAATATGCAACATGAGCATGATGCGACGGATAACTATGGATAATAGGCAGATAAATATATGTAGCAAATAGGAGTGAGAATAAGAAGAACACATTATGGAGAGAAAATATAGAGGGCGAAGGGGAGAAATTAACTTACTACTAATAATGGTACGAGTACTATTTATATTGTTTCTACTAGTCATGCTAGTAGAACTTCTACTACTACTACTACTACTACTACTACTACTACTACTACTACTACTACTACTATACTATTACTACTACTTTTACTAATATTACTGCTGCTGCTTCTGTTATTTCTACTACTGCTACTTCTTACTTTCACTTCTAGTACTACTACTACTACTACTACTACTACTACTACTACTACTACTATTTCAACTATCACTTATTGCTACAACGACTACTTTTACTACTACTGTTCCTACTATTATTATAACTATAGTATTTATCTGGCAGGCAAAATTGAGAGACCATTGGCTCATTTGCGTCATTTGAAATTTAGAATATTTTATAATTTTATCATTTTATCATTTCGATAAACCAAGCAACGTGCTACACCATTAGAACTTTCAAAAAGACTATCATGTTTCCGCTTAAAGTATCGGACGAATATTTAATATTCCACGTTCAGTATTTCCATAGTTATGGTAAATTCAAGATTCTATCTATTTTTCCACTCCCCCCCCAAAAAAAAAAAAAAAAAAAAATGTATATTCAGGTACAATGAACGTAACAGAAAACAAACGAAATAAGATCAACACAATTAATTCAGACAAACTATATTCTTTTTGTGGAGGGGTCCAAAAAGAAGCAAGACTTGTGCAATTTGGAGCCCGAATGAAAATGTATACAATTATGATATTTTTCTAACACAATCAACCTTGAATCTCTTTCCTCTTCATGATAAATATTTTAGTTCAATTCAGTTTTGTTCTCATCCATCTTTCAAATTACATACAAAAATGTGCACAAACATTGATCAATTACAATATTCAAGTAATAATGATTGCGAAATTGCAGAAACGAAAGCACGACCAATAAGAAATGACAATAACTTTTAAAGATGACCCGTCCCTTTTGCAAACATCTGCAAACTTCATGAAAGTTTGCACATTATTTCAGCACGTTTCTTTGGGATACCAACTGTGAAATATTAAGGCCAGAGGCACTATAACTCCCGTAGAATAAATGAAAATCTGACACTTAGATTTGATTTAAATTGGTTCCCGACCGTTGATGTTTTGACATGACTACTATTTTCATGGTACGAAAAAAGAAAGCTCGATCAATAATCGAAGATTATTTCCTCAAAACCTTATATTACGCTTTGTCCATTCCATGGAAAAGCTATATAGCCTCTCTCTCTCAAATGATGACAAAGTCAAGGAAATTTCAGAATTAGGTCTGCAAAAGGGAGGGGCTACCTTTAAAAAAGAGAGGGAAGGGATTACCAGAAAGGTGAATGCCTCATATAAGGCCAATCATATCTCAATATGTTGGTGGACTAAATTAGCCCAACCCGTTATACCCTTCACCTATAATGACATTTCAATTTAAATATACATACATTGCATTCCAAATATGGGATGGGAATCACGCAAAGTGCTTTATATTTTCAACTGAGAGCATTCAATTCGTGTTATGCATTATCAAGAATTTATGTCGTGGCTTGTATTACCATGGTTACAGTATACATCTAGTTCCATCTCTGTGAAGTGAAATGGTGTGCTAAGGAAAAGCAACAAAGCTCAGCTAAACATTCCAAATGAAAGGGGTGAACGGCATTTAGACACCAGTTAAATCAGAATCATAAGATTAGGAAATGCGAATACGAGAGGAGAAGAAGTAATTGGGCGGAACAATCAGAAGTAAACAGAAAGTGGGATACGCTGTTACAAGACAAGTACAAGGAAAATACAGCCGAGAAAATGCTTAGACGGAGTTCAAACACATCCTAGTTGGCTCTGAGAATTACTCAGCAGTATATAGCTCCCTGATCATGTTTGCAAGTAGTAACAAGGACTAATTTTGTTCGCAACCAGACTGTTGATGGTTTGGGGAGCTTCTTCTTTTATTAGTAGCGACCTTCGCGAGAAACCTTTCTTGGGATAATTGTCCTTTTATTTCCCCTTCGGCTGATGTTGGTTTGTTGGTTTGAATGCGAAAATACATGGAACTCTCTCATTTTATTCCCATGCACCACCCCATACTATCTCTCTCTCTCTCTCTCTCTCTCTCTCTCTCTCTCTCTCTCTCTCTCTCTCTCTCTCTTCCCTCCTCTTCTCTCTCCACATCTTTCCATATCTCCTCATTTTATTTCCCTTTCTTTTGCCCTCTCTCCTTCCCCCTTTCTCCCTGTCTCTGTCTGTCTGTCTGCCTGTCTGGCTGTCAGCCTGTATCTTCTTTTTCTTTCCCGTGCATTCTTCTTTCTCGTTCTTTGCCATTTCCCCCTCATTTTCGGTGAGTCTTTTCTTAAATTAATCTCTGTTCTGCGCTATCCTACCTTATCGATCTCTCTTTCTCGTTCTCTCCTATTATCCCTTATTTGACCTTCATCTGCCTCCTCTTCCTCCCCACCCCTTAACGCGTCTCTTTCTCTCTCTCTCTCCCTCCCCCCCCCCTCTCTCTCTCTCTCTCTCTCTCTCTCTCATTCTCTCTCTCTTCCTACCCCCTTCTCTCTTCTCACACACTCCCTGCCCTTATATAGCACTTATATTCAAGTGAAGAAGACCTATAACATGAGGTACTTACTAACATACCGTTTCAAGGCCCTGACTCCAAACATGTTTGGTCCCCAAATGGTAAACGGATCAACACACCATGCACACAATGACACTATAAAACATGACCTTCACTTCTTTTCAAGACGCTATTCGTCATATGGAAATTGTTAATACATGTACATGTAGTCGTATGTTGGGTTGATGTTGAAATATATGAAGTTGTCTTTTTTTTCATTAAAAAAATATCTTTAATTATTTATAGGGCCCCAGTTTTCAAGCATTGCTTCTTTGGGGACCAAACCATACCATGCCATTTTACTTCATAAATACCATGTGCACTGGCATGATGGTCATATGGTTGAATGAAATGAATTGAATCTTAGTGTGCTAGTAATAATTCAGATAAATGGAATTACTATTCTTTCACTGCTTTCATTGGTTTATTTTGAGGCACAAACCGATCCTGTTTATAGCACGATGCTCGAAACATCATTCAGAAGTCACGCGTCTGCTTACAAATTATTACACATCATTACGTAACTCTTTGTTTTGAAAGTACTCAGGCCATTATAATCGGAATTATATTTTGTGCAATTTTTACATACATTTCTCTTGTTTTGTCGATTTTTTTTTTTTTTTTTTTTTTTTTGGGGGGGGGGGGTAATAGCACTTTCTTTAAAGGATATTTATAAACGTAAGCATTGGGCCTTGATAATGATAACGAATATATTCGACTTGTATAAATCGTTTTCTCTCTTTCCCGATCATGTTCCTCTCCTCGCAGTGGTTATGATGACTACGGTGGCTATCGGCCTTCCTCGAACCCAAGACGTGTCCTGCGGGATGCGTGGAGCCCCACGCCTCAAGACCGCCATTCCTATCACGACAGTCGCTATGGCAACGAGCGCTCGTCCTGGAACCAATCACCGACGAGGGACATGAGGGATGTCCGGCATGCACCCAGACATGCCAGACATGGCTTTAAGCAGACCCGTGTGCATCCGTACAACGGGCCCCAGGGTGGGCTGGGCGGGGCCGAGGCGGGGATGGGCGGGTCCGCGGCAGGAGGTGGGGCGGCGGCAGGTGGCGCAGGGGCGGGAAAGATCGCCCTAATCGTCCTGCTGGTCGTAGTGTGTGCGGTTGTGGTGGTCGGAGGGGCCTGCGCGCTCACGTGGTATATCACAGGTGAGGACATCGACACAGATCGTGTGCATGTATGGTATAGTAAAACAAGAAACGGCATGTAATGTTTATGCACAGAATTTCTATTTTTTGTGTTCTCTGGAACAATTGATTGTTATATTCCATCTAAAATATATTGGGGACGCCTGGAAAAAAGTGAAATACATGTAAGCTCTGCTCGTGCTTTACATGAGCATGTATCAGGAATAGGGGTAACAATTGGGATGGAGGATGGGTCAGCCTCTTTTAACAATTTTTCTTATCCAAGGTCAGTGTCTGAGAAGTAATAACGAATATAATTATTCAGAATGTATTTCACTAGTTGAAACTGACTCACTAAATACAGGTGAATGACGTCACGCGGTACTAGGCAGTGAAAGATGAAGTTGTGAATACATTACGAACATGGCTTATTTGGCCGCCGTTCTCAACTGAGTGACTAACGCGACATGAAATTCTTGCTTGAAGGTCTGTAGAGCATAATTATGATTTAAATATTTCCCCTGTTCTTCTTTCCTGTTCAGATACTATACATACCTCGGGAAGCACGTCATCTGACTCCACGACGACCACAACCCGTGCCGTGACGTCCTCCGTCTTGACCACCAACCCGACCCCCATCACTACCACACCCCTCCCGACCACCCCTGCCGTGGCCACCACGAGCTCCTCGGGGACCACGCCCCCCACCACTGCACCTGTTCTTACTACCAGCCCCTCACTCACTGATACCGCCACCCCTTCCAACATTGGTTCGACCACCGCTCTTACTGGTTCGACCACCGCTCCTACTGGCTCGACCATCGCTCGTACTGGTTCGACCACCGCTCCTACTGGTTCGACCAACGCTCCTGCTGGTTCAACCACCGCTCCTACTGGTTCGACCACGGGTCCTACTGGTTCGACCACCGCTCCTACTGGCTCGACTACCGCTCCCACTGCATCGACCACCGCTCCCACAAGCTCGACCACCGCTGCCACGACGGCAACCACCACTGCTGCTACTACTTCAACTCCCCCGTCACCTGCGGTCGTTACCCAGGAGGAGGTGACGGCCGAGGAGGTGACGGCCGAGGAGGTGACGGAAGGAGCCGCACACCATGACGTCAGGCGGTCGATGAGGGACATGTTGACAACCGCGGACAGCTCAGTGGTCGTGACCAAGGAGGGGCCTACCCGCCCGACGTGGGAGCCGCCCACGGGCGTGACCAACACAGAGGTCACCACGGAACAAAGCACCGTCACACCAAGTGATGACGTCACAGCAGACGCAGGGTGATTACAAGGCTAATGATAATAAGTGCTTATAGGACCACGTCATAGTTATACGGAGGAATTACGTCATCAAGTTATCACGGTATCGTATTATGAGATGCTTTATGACTTGGTATGACAATTATTCAATGATGACGCAATCATGGCGGACCAATACGACGCCGGCATAAAGGGCTGTAGCTGACGCCAAAATATATCACACCACTGCGTGATATGCTTTTCTACGTACGTGAATCAAAGAATAGACACAATCTTACTCGTCCTCTTGTTTGCTCATTTGAGGTTTCAAACATATATTTACATAATACAATGACATCGAAGTATACATTCAACTGCATAGCATTGCGGACATTATGACTACATGTAATTGAAAATGGAAGAATCAATAGGTATAAAAATAAATTAAATGATTCACCGGTTTGTCACCATAATAATCATTATTATATACATGTATGCGTGTCTCTTTCATGTCTTTAGCGGGTGTCTTTTCCAACACGAATTTTCTATTTTGATTTCTATAAATATCGAAGGCCCAGAAGAATAACAAAGGAACAATTCGTTTAATTGTTGACGAATGAGGCAAAAGTAATTCATGAGTTTTAGATTTATTTCCATGAACTTAATATTTGACAATTATTTTAAGAAATGTATTATCTAAATTACACATGCCATATAGGCCTACATTTACCACATCTAAGAAATTGAATTTACCCTTGTGGTTTTATTTACTTTGTATCCGTCCAGAAATTACGTGTAAATCATGTATATAGTTACCATTGTTACTTTCATCCTAATAACGTTATTATTTAACCATTTAAGAATACTGAGATTATTCTAGTGTGAGTTTTCTCTCGTGATTGAAATAGATTAGAGGGTTTTGTTTGCAATCGTTCGAAATTCTTTCCTCATCATTAGATGAACTCCATGTAGTAACCATAGTAATTCAATTTTCCTGTGATAGAGATGAACATGCTTTGCTTCATATTCATCACTCACATTCACTTTCAAAAACAAGAATGTCCTGCATGCGTTTTCCAACTGTCAATTATGTAATTAAAACAGATTGATATGTTCCATACCTCAAAGTTGTTAATGAAACATTTATTTCCGTATACACAATCAATATACAAATAAACACAAAACAAGGATGTTTAAAGAAATGGATATATCCATCCCTTTAAATGAGGGTTGGTTCCATCACTCTATATTCATGAATGGAAGCTGCTCTTAATATTAGATGTATAAGGGGATCGCGTCGTGTCCACCTGGATTTCACAATAGGTCATGCATATTCCAAGCATGCATTCAGCTTTTGCTGATGAATTCTTAATTTAGTCACTAGGTGCTTGTTCTTTAGTTAATGAGGACAAGCGAATACGGAATTTGATACTTATCTGGATGGAAAAACTAGTTTGGGCGCCGCTTGGCACATTTGTCGTGTTACTTGTCTGAAAAGAAAAATAACGTTTCTAGCCATTTTCAACAGAATATCATGCAGAACAGCGCAAAATCGAGACATATGTGATGCAAAATGGCCTTTGTTGTGTTCTTCAGTAGTTATCTGATACACACACATCTCTAGATCTAAAGTTGTCCAAAAGTGAAAATCTGAAATCTGATTAAATATTTACAGGATTATCACCAAAAAAAAAAATTGATCAAATGTCACAAAACCTGTTTCTAAGAAATGACATCACTTGCATTAACCCTATCTAGCCCGGGAGGGGGGGGGGCAGCCCTCCCCCCTCCCTAGACATTTTTCACAATAAATTTGTAACGCGAATAGATCACGCCGCGACGTTTCATGACCTTTTTTCTACAAGACTCACGCAACTTTTAAGATCAAATTTGCGACGTGGGGGTACGCGATTCCGAAGTTACTTAACATTTTGTACGTACATTTTAGACAAAAAATTGCTTTAAAAAAGTGATTTCATGTCCAAATCCAATGCACATTCTGTATCTAGCCAAAATTCATAAATGTATCACTATTTTTATTTTTACTGCTGAAAAACAATTGATTTCATGTTATTTATGATTGAAATAGTGTTGCCGACGATTTCCATCGAAAAACAATGGAAAACATAAGGTCGAAAAACAAAGAAATATATAAGAAGTTTAAAAAAATAGATCAGAAAACATTTGATATTGCCATTTTTAAATCCTAATTTGATTGACACGCGAGGTGCACAATGGCGTGGTTGAGTTCTGAATAGACTATTTTCGAAATACAGGTGAATGAAATAACGGGGGGGGGGGGGGCGTGAATACATTACAAACACGGCTTACTGATTATTTCATACATACAATTTTGTGGGGGATGCTGATTTGTGTGATATGTTTAAAGTCATGACAGTGGGCTATAAATAATACCTGGAGAAGCTTTCGTCTAAACGCCTCGCCCTCAAAGTCGTTAGCAACTCACTGAAAGGATCAAATATTTAGATTTCTAAGCTGTTTTCTCAATACCCCGACAAAATCTGATTACAACAAGACATGAATTTAAGACAAAAGCTCAGAACTCAGAAATCGATCTGAAACTGAGTGAAGATATGAGGAAGACAATGGAGAGAGGAGTTCTCTATGCGTAAAGACGTTGAGTAAATATTCTGGTGGGAGAATTCAAAGGAAACGAGAATCAGAAACAGAGCAGTGGAAAAAAAGAGGAGAGTGAGAGAGAGAGAGAGAGAGAGAGAGAGAGAGAGAGAGAGAGAGGGAGAGAGAAAGACGAGGCGAGGGGAGAAGAAGAAAAACAGAGAAAGTAGCAAGAAAGACAGAAACAGTAACTATAGACATAGAGAGAACGATAGTGAGAGTGAGATTAAAATAATCTAGAAAGAAAACAGGTGTGAGAGAGAAAGAGAGAGAGAAAGAAAAAGAGGGTGGGTGGTTGAGAAAAGGAAGAGTTCATGAATGAGAGACACTGTTTGTTTTAGAAAATGCCGCACGTTCCTCCATGCCTGCAGGGGTTTTGACCAATCGTCGCTTACCTGTCAACATACCTGTCAACAACCAGTGCGTGTTAAACAATGTTTGCATTGTGCGGAACACAATGTATCGCATTATAACGGTTCACCATGGATGGACCATGCAGTGTCACCGGTATGACTTTGTATGGGGTGTGTTGTAAGTTTTATGAAACCATGATCTCAGAGGTGCGTGAAACTCAAAGGAATTTGCTTTTTACCCAAATAACATCATAACTAAGCAACTTATGCCTAGTAGTCATCTTTTTCGGTATCATCAATGCTTTAATTTCCTCCCCTGCTACCGTATCCTTTCCATCACATCTCTACTTCCGCTCATACTATATTCATACTGTATATATCACTACTCCTCATCATATCCCTAATTCTACTACAGTATTGATACGACTACTACTCCTACATCAGCTGACTAAGTTCTTGTCCTGTCTAGCATTATTGCTCTCTTATTCACTTTTCCTCTCCCCAAGTATAACAAAACTTACCTCATGCTGCTTGCACCTTAACCCAAAAGTGGAAAAGAAAAAGGCGAATAGCTAACGAGGGATTTTAAAGCATGTACGTAAAGTGTAGCGCAAGTTCAAGTTAAACTGTAATAACATCTTTTTACGGTGAGGTAAAATCAAATAATATTCGCTCTTGCCTACTCCTGGTTGGAAAAAATAAATATATAGACTAGGGTCCTGTTACATTTAACTCACCACTGATGGTAACTTCTATGGAAACCCTAAATTTGATTGGTTGGTGAGCGATGTTACCATGGTAGTTACCATTGATTACAGAGTCACCATTAATAGTAACTTTTGTGCCTCTGGGTCCAAGAGTGTGGGTACTAAAGCGAGCTAATGAATTTCCAAAGAATTTCATTTTATAAGTAATAAGGAATAGTTTAACAATTTTGACATATAAGATATTTATATTACTTACAAAATTGACCAATTCCTTCACTTTCCGACATCTTGTGTACTTTTGTGTAAATTTGCACAGAGTTATTGGCCCTCAAATTATCCGAATTCGGAGTTAATAGTGATTTAATGACAAATCTTTGAAAAGTTCGGGCCGAACACATTGAAGATTTGTGATTTAATCACTAATTACTCCAAATGTGGATCATTTGAGGGGAAACGACTTTCAGCAAGTTTCTAAAATGGACAATACTTGAATTTAAGACCATTGGCAAGAAGATTGCTCACGATCATCTTTCGAAGGCTTTTTGTCTTCCCAGTACAGTAAATGCTCTTAAAAGGGTTACTGAATTAGAAAAATAAGTTCCAACTAACCTATGTAAAATTATCCACTGAAGACGAATTTCACATTCGTTTGCCACAATAAAGTCTCATTTTGACGAAAATTTGAAGAAAAAAAAAACGCCCGCCTCCAGTGACGTATGAGAAATCAAAATGCCATAAATGTCAACGGCATAAATAAACATGATAAAATGTTTTATTCACGCAATTCAAACAATACGTTACCAATGGGAACCCCAAAGCTTGTCCGAGGTTTGTCTGAGTAGCAACAACTAACAGATTCAAAGTGCATTCCATCCATTGAATCTGAATGACAAGATACAGGTGAATGCAATAACGCGTTATAGGGGGGGAAGTTGTGAATACATTACGAAAATGGTCTTTTGTTGACTTCTGTACAATCTATGGAATTTTGACTTCTCATACGTCACTGGAGGCGTGCGATTTTTTTTTTTAATTTTTCATCAAATTGAGACGTTATTGCGGCAAACGAATGTAAAATTCGTTTTTAGTGGAAAATTTTACATAGATTAATGGGAACTTATTTTACTAATTTAGTAACCCTTTAAGTTGCTTTTATTAACAGTTTTTGCGTGAGTTTGCGTGCAGCTGAGATATTTTACTCGAAAAACTTGTTTATTTTTGTTTGCCGATATCTGTTTTCCTAATAAAGATATTGGTGCCATTAACAGAACTGGATAAGCAAAATTACATTTTTGATTTTGTTCTCCCTGAGAAGCCGTTGCCACACAGTCATGTTCATGATATTAAAACATCTGAAAAACCCATTTTGAGAACACATAATTGTTCGGGGGCGTGGAGCATGGGTTCAAAGAAAGAAGGTTGAGTCATATCTTTCCATAACAGTATCCCTGGCTGGAGATGAGGTGTTAACACAAGTAATTTAAGTCATGTCTACCAATCTCATGATCTCTCCTCAATGTTGAAATAATCTTCTTTTATGAAACTGCTCTCGATCTTAGCTACAATAGTACTTGGCTTGGTTTTCGCCTGATCGGTGATCGTAGGGTCATTGTTATGATCGTCGTCGTCGTCGGGTAGTTTTGCCCACTCCTGGATCTCGGACGTCCCGAAGAGCATAAAGAACGCCCAGGCAAAGATCATGATAGCAAAGGTCAACCAGTAAAACAACCGCCAACCTCGTAGATCAGCCTGGAGGATGTGGGAGGAAGAGAAAGAGAAGAGGGGAGGAGGGGAGAGGAGAAGATGAGGAAGTAGATGAAGGTGGAGACGAAGACGGAGTAGAAGAAGAGCAAATAATTAAAATATAACAAAGAAGAATAAAAACAAAACGAATTGAAATGAGGCGGATTACGAAGAGAGAGAGGAAAAAAGAAAGAAAGAAAGAAAGAAAGAAAGAAAGAAAGAAAGAAAGAAAGAAAGAAAGAAAGGGAAAAAATAAAGAAGAACAAGACAGATAAGAAGAAGCATAACAAAAAGAAGAAGAAGAAAAATGAGAATAAGGAGAAAAGAAGGATAAAAAAGAAAAAAAAATGAGAGAAAGATGAAAGAGTAAAAGAGAAGACGGGGAAGGAAAAAATAAGAATGAGATCAAGAATGAATAGAATAATGTGGAGAGGAAGAAAAAGAAGGGGAAAAGACCTGGTTTTCGGTGAACGCCCCTACGACCAGGGGCGCCGTGAAGCCAGCTAGGGTTCCCAGAGAGTTCGCCACAGCCACCACCATGCCTGCGTAGGGGGCGGCAAACTCCATCATAGTGAGTGAGCTGCCTGAGTAGGCGAGGCCTGAGCAGGCAAGGCCCAGGGTAAGGAAGGTCAGGACTACCCCAGCGTCACATCCAGTATAGCCCGCCACTACCAGGAACGCACCGGAAGGAACGAGGCCTGCGATAGAGTCACACGGATCACAAGACGGAAAAAGAGGATAAACAGTTAAAACATCGCGTTAATATATTTTAAACTGTAAATTAATCCTTTCTATGCAAATAATAGGGTGTGTTTTTTTTGCAAGACTAGTATATCCAAGTGTTATATATTTGACTGTAGAATATTAAAGACAACAAAAATAGTAAGTCCCCCCTAAGCAAAATAGCATAACTTTTTATCGAAGGGGTTCGGGCAAAATAATTTGGCAGGATTGTTCCTCAACTTATTGACTAACTTCTGTGTGAAAATCACATTAATCCAATTAGTCATGCATGAGTGCGCAAATCTAAAAGGCAAAAATGTCACTTTTAAAAGTCACAAGGGTAATTTGGGGTTTCTGTCATATTAATTTTTGATGAATTCCATTTCTGGTGCTTAATTTATGTACTTTCATTGTTTATCATCAATCTCTCGATGCACTTACAACTATCCCGACATCTAACCTATTGTTCTGGTTGAGAGAGCACCGTTTAACAAATACTCATCCCTCTTGAGTTTGAAACTATTAAAAACCCTTTATTTTTGTGAAAAAATAAAACTCTGCATATTTTGACAAAGATGTAACATGATGAGTTATGTAAACATAGAAAGTTATTTTCGTGTCATGATTGAGTAAATACACTATAAAAATCGCACAAGAAATGCCAAAAAGTACTGTTAAAACGGCATAAACAATGACCCTTGTGATTTTTGAAAAGTGACATTTCTGCCTTTAAAATTTGCCCACTCATGCATGACTAATTGGATTAATTTGATTTTAACAAAGAAGTTAGTCAATAAGTTAAGGAACAATCATCCCATACTATTTTGCTGGGGGGGAACTTACTATTTTTTTGTTGTGTTTAGTTTGATATTGAAACAAGTATTGCTAAATGGTAACACTATATATACTATTGACTGTATGTGCACTTCTGTACGCGAATATTGAGAACTGATCCTTACAGCCTATTCTGCTGATCAGCATAATTTTGTTATACATGTACCATGATAAATAGATGAATAGATTAAAAAAAATACCAATGGTCGTCATGAACTTCCTGACGGCGGTCCTTGAGTAAGATGTGCGGGTGACAAGCGCATCGGCCAGCACGCCCCCAATTATGGTAAACAATGCCAGCACGACGAACGGCACTGCAGACAAGTAGCCGCTCTGTACACAGGAAGGACAGAGATGGAAAGAGATAACATTGTATTTAATTCAACTGACATTAAATCGTTCGTCAAAACAGCAAACAATTACAAGACATGATAGTATCTGCATACACGAAAATCTAATCTAATCATGTAAAGCCTCTTACAATAATGATATTAAAATAGACACCGACAATGTCAGAGTACATTTTGATAAGAATGATGAATCAACAGGAGAAAGACAGAGATGAGAAGGGGGAAATATCATTGACAGCTTCAGTTTCATATTAATCAATCATTGGCATTCTATGTTCGTTATACATTGCATTGAAAAGCTTAGCTGATCTAAGAGCAACAAATCAATTCTTTGGCCTATAAGGATAGCACAATGACGTGATGGATCATAAACTGACCCATGTTTTGTTTTGAATTCTAATAATCCACTTTACTTTCCCCTTGCGGTATGGATTGATGATGACCTAGGTATAGGTTTAGGTGAAGGTAAGTGTAAGGCTCGTCTCACTTCTGCGATGTCGAATCCGAGCGCCTCTTTGAGGAAGATTGGAAGGTTGCTTGTGAAGGAAAACAAGATCCACATGGTGGCAAAATCCGCTATGGCGACAGCAAACAAAGGTGGTGACGTCACAAATCGTTTCCATGGATACTTCTTTGGACGCTACAAGGAAAACGAAACGCATCGTTTTGTGGGAAATCCGTTGGCCGTTTCCTGATTAAACTAATATATTATTAACTGCTAGTGTCATTCTTGCGTTCATGATATGTTCATCTTCATACAATTATTTCAATGTAATGATTATCATAAAAGAAAATGGACAGAACAACTTCCATATGGGTATTACACAAACCATTTGTATGATTGTACAAGTTAAGCTCAGTTGAAACATCACGTGAAAAATGAGTATACGTTTTACTCATTGATATTATACGACTCATGCAATATGCAGTCATGTAGTTATGTTCTTTGTTTAATTATGACATTTGTGTTCGCTATTTTTACGAGTAATACTTAAATGCACAATTTCTTGTTCATAATATGTGTTATATGAAAGAAAAAACTGCGTAATAGTAAACCAATGTAATTCCAAAAAAATCGTACACAAACTTAAAATTCTGCAACTTAGCAGGAACCCCAAAGACTATATTGAAGTAGGACTAATTCTAGTCGGTCAATATCACGATTATTGACCTGGCAGTGAATATAGTGAAGTTCGGGTCTGCCTACCTGTTCTTTCTTGAGATGCAGCTCAGACACGATGTATTCTTTCTCCTTTTCCGAAATAAACGGATGCAAGTATGGCGTGCCATAGACCGTAAACGTCCAAGGAATAAACCAAATAATGGTGAGACATCCTAGATTAAAAGATAATAAATTGTTCTTCATATTGAAGAGGACAAGTATTTTACTTTGATAAATAATCAGTCCCAAATGCAAAAGAGAAACATTTTAAAGTACGAAGAATTTTCAAAGAAAAAAAATGTTTCCTGCTTTCAAACTGATTTTTTTTTTCAAATTGAAAAGAAAACCCTTAAAAAGTTGTTGAATAGAAAGAAGTATTGTTTCATATTTGTATATATTTATGGTCTGTTATTTACAATATACACAGAATGAGTTAGATGGTCAATCAAAGTACATCAAAGAGAAAAAAGAGAAGAAAAGAATGAACAGTAGAGGGATGACATTGCTGTAAATAATTCTTGTAAATACAATTCATAATGTTTCACAAGTTCACATTAGGGGAAGATTCACGGCTGCTAGGTAAACCCGCCTTCGGAATAGCTTCAATATTCACACCACAACGTCACCCCTTCAATGACGTCACTCCCTTACCAAATAAGTAGAATGTCGACGGCCAGCCGCCGAGGAAGTCAGACTCGGACAAAATCCCTGAGATGGGCTGGGCGAGGATCTGCCCGACTGAAGAACCTGTCATGAGGAGATAGATTGAAAGAAGATGAAAGGCATTATGGGAAATAGGTCTAATATCAGATGGGTCACGTGGAGGCATGTCCGCATGGCTCAACCTGAAATTCTGCAGGTGTTTGGGCAGGGGAGCCTATGACTAAGAGTGCCAGCCGCATGAATGACTCATGGTAGGATAACTGAAAAGCAAAAACAGCGTATTAATAGTCCATTTCAACATGTGGAAGCAAGAAAACGAGATTGTGCTGGGCTTTCCGGTGGTGGTGGCAGTGGGGTGGTGGTGAAAGTTGTAATAATGGTAATAGGGGTATTGGTAGTAAGGCGGCTGTATTGGTGGTGGTTATGGTGATGGTGATAATGATGGTAGTAGGAAGGAAGTAGGAAGTGGTGGTTGTAGAAGTGGCGGCGGTGGTGTGGTAATGGTGATGGTAGTAAAAATCGTGGTGGTGGTGATGGTGGCGATGGTGGTGGTGGTGTCGATACATGGTGGTGGTGGTCGTCGTGATGATGGTAGTGATAATCGTGGTGGTGATGGTGGTGGTGATGGTGGTGGGGGAGGTGATGATGGTGGCGGTGATGGTGGTCGTGGTAGTTGTGATGGTTGCGGTGGTGGTGGTGGTGGTGGTGGTGGTGGTGGTTATTGTAGTAGTGATGGTAGTGTTGGGATGGTTCGAAATGGTATTAGTGGTTCTGGTGGTGCTGCTTGTAATGGTGGTGGTGTTGATGAGGGTGGTGGTTGTGGTGGTGGGGTGGTTCTAATAGTGGTGAGGGCTGTAATGCTGGTGTTGGGACGGTTCAAATGGTAATGGTGGTACTCGTGTTTCTAATGGTGGTGGTGGTGGTAATGGTGATGGTGGTGGTGGTTGGTAGTAGCGGTGGTAATGGTGATGGTGGTGGTGGTAATGTTGATGGTGATAATGGTGGTGGTGGTAATGGTGATTGTGGTGGTGGTAGGGGTAATGGTGGTGATGATGATGATGGTGGTGGTGGTGGTGGTGGTGGTAATGGTGGTGGTGGTGGTGGTAGCGGTGCATGGTGGTAGCGATGATGGGTGTGAAGGACTAACCTGTAAAATCGATGGTGGTAACGGTAATTGTGGTGATGGTGGTGGTGGTAATGGTGGTGGTGATGGTGGTGGTGGTGGTGGTAGCGGTGGTAATGGTGATGGTTGTAATGGTGGTAGTGGTGGTAATGGTGATGGTGGTGGTAGCGGTGGTAATGGTGATGGTGGTGGCGGTGGTAGTATGGTGGTATCGATGATGGGAGTGTGTGTGAAGGACTAACCTGTAAATACGATGGCAACTAAAGTGCTTCGTTCGCTAGGGGGCGCCCATCGTGTCATCAAAGAGTAAAGACAAGGATATGTACCACTCTTCATGAAGAAAATAGACAAAGTAGACATTAATTGTGTGGATGTGTCCAGATTTGGGTGTTTATTTACTACATGCCGTATCCCCGTGTCCATCAACCGATTACAGACACATCATGGTTTGATACGGCATACGACTTGAAATGATACGACATTACTACATAATGATTATAATATGCTTGGGTTCATCTGTGCATGTGCGGTGTGCGTCTGCAAAGACAGTAAGAGGGTTGAGCAAGAGAAAGGGTGTCAGAAAAGGAAAAGGGGGAAAAGGAGAAGAAGGGGAAGAAGAAGAAGAAGAAGAAGAAGAAGAAGAAGAAGAAGAAGAAGAAGAAGAAGAAGAAGAAGAAGAAGAAGAAGAAGAAGAAGAAGGAGAAGAAGAAGAAGAAGAAGAAGAAGAAGAAGAAGAAGAAGAAAAAGAAAAAGGGGAAGAAAAAGAAGAAGAAGAGGAAGAAGAAAAAGAAAAAAAAAAGAAAGATAAGGTGAAGAAAAAGAAGAAAAAGAAGAAAAAGAAAAAGAAGAAAAAGGTGAAGAAAAATAGGAAAAGAAGGAAAAGAAGAACAAGCAGAAAGAGTAGAAGAGGAAGGAAAAGAAGAACAAGAGGAGGAAGGAGATGTAGAAGAAGAAAAAGGAGGAGAGGGAAAAGCTACCTCGCAAACTCCGCCGATGACCCTGAGCATGATGAGGAGGCCGACGCTGTGGTAGGCGGCCACGGGGTTGCAGATGTTGCACACGGCAGACACCAGAAAGGCCAGGCAGATGACCCAGGGGCACATGCCTGGGTACAGGTCGGCCACGATACCGGACGGGATCTGGAGCAGCGGGAAGCCGTAGTAAAAGGCGGCGAGGATACTCTCCTGGGTTCTAGCATCCCACGGGAACTCTCCTTCCTACGAGAGAACGAAACCATGGCGCCGCTGCATGAAACTTGCCATTAATGATAACTCTGCCATCAATAGTATCTAACATGTTAACATCGCTCGTCAGCCAATCAAATCCAAGGTTTCCATAAGAGTTGCCATTGGTAGCAAACTTACCATCAATGGTAAGTTTTATGCAACAGGGCCAAGATCTCACGTCAATGTCAACACCCCCAGTCCCAATCGCAATTATGCCCTGTATCCGGTACATTCAAACGAAGTAGGTGTGCAGCTACCACTCACCGCCGTTGCTATACATTAGAGTATTTCCATCGCGGCAACCTGCAAAAGCCGCTAATGGTGCATTTTGAATTCCAACATTACCAAGGCAACCACCCGCCTCGCCGGAGTGGAGGTACCAGCTTAAAGTATTAACCGCGACATTAACCAGTATTCCCAAAGGAGTTTTAGCGCTAATCGACGATCTAAACCGGGGACTAAACAGTGGACTTGCAATTTTGCAATTCACAGAAGAGTTTTGTTTATACATTTATCTTTATTCGCTGCGTTAGAAAGCACAATACAACACAAAAATATATAGCACATTTAAAGGCACGAATACACACATGTATACAATTACCCCTCAACAAAATCACAAAAAATTATATCAAAATACTCAGCCCACAGTAACCCCCACCCCATCCCCTTACAGACAAGAAAATGGTAGGATGTTATAGCAATGGGTAAGTCAAAGCTATTTTGCAACTTCGTCCCACGCGCCACCGACACACAGTTCGCAGCAAATCAACTATGAAATGACCCAACCCAACTACCTCCCATGCCCCTTGTAAAGATCCAGAATCTTCAACGGATTATATTTAGAACTCTCTATAGACCATGGACTACATTTAATCCACAGTTTAGTCCATGGATGTGTTAATCCACTTGAGGTGCATACCAACATGTAATCCATACCGTCCATTACCAAGAACCTACATGTGGTCGAGGCGAACATGGGTGAATGAAATCATATTGATGATAACTGATTATCATTGTCACTGTGACTACAATATTTAACCAGACACTTCAACCAGCCTGTAATAGCGATAACCCGTAGGCCACGTGACTATGAGAACACACTTTATGTTTTATTTTGAACAATATAAAGCATGTAAAGCTGTATTAAAGCAATCTGCGCATGAAGATCAAACTTTGTTGCCTTTCTTTGACAATAGTAGCCTGATAGAATTAATAGCTTATGAATATAATGATCGTATCAGTCTAATGTTCGTCAATATTATATAATGCCGGTAAATGGAAATATTCCACTCGATTATTGTGAACAAAAATCCATTTATTCATTCTTTTATTAATTCATTCATTCATTCATTCACTCATTCAGTCATCACTCATTCATCGATTCATTCATCCATTCATTCATCCATTCATTCATTCATTCATTCATTCATTCATTCATTCATTCGTTCGTTCGTTCATTTATTCATTCATTCATTCATCAATGCACTGATTCATTCACTCATTTAATCATTCATTCATTCATTCATTCATTCACTGACCAATCCATTCGTTCGTTCATTCATTCATTCATTCATTAAAACCAGCGACGCACCTGGGTCTGCTCCGTATCGTTGTGCCCATTGATCGATCTGACCGGACACAGCTCGGCCCCCGAGTCGTTGCTGACGTCATGGGTCGTACTGTAGGAGCTGTTAGCCATGGCTGTGATGGCCACGCTCAGGTTGACGCGGTTCATATAGGCGCACGTGAGCCCAAGGAAAGCCATTATGCTGATCAGGTACCGCACCGAGCAAAGCAGCGACGGGGGAGCTGAGGGGAAGAATGAAAGGAGAGGAGGTAGAGAGGAGGAAAATGGGAGGGATAGAGAGGAAGGAGAGGGAAGCAATGGGGGAGGGAAAAGAAGGAATGAGAGGGGGAAGGAGAGGGGATGAATGGGGAGGAGAGGAGAGGAGAGGAGAGGGCGACGAACAGTCGAGGTTGACACATTTATGATTGATAAATGGACTATTACACAATTCCTAGGCGATTGATGTCATTCAATTTTCAATTTCAACCTCCTATATTGAATGTACATATTAGTTACAATATATTCGAATTGCAAATCAAGTTGTGATTACTTGCGATTATTTGCAAGAACAGATCCCTGCAGGGGAAAATTCTCACAAGCTGATCGGTGGAATGTACATCGCGCGACGCTTTAAAGGGCTCCTAAATTGGAAAAATAAGTTCCCACTAATCTATGTAAAATTATCCACTAAAAACTAATTTCACATTTGTTTGCCGCAATTAAGTCTCATTTTGACAAAAAATTGAAGAAAAAAAAAACGCACGCCTCCAGCGACGTCAGAGAAGTCAAAATGCCATAGATTGTACTGAAGTCAACAAAAGATCATTTTCGTAATGTATTCACAACTTCCCTCCTAAATGCGTAGTAACGCGTTATTGCGTTCACCTGTTTCTTGTAATTCAGATTCAATGGATGGAATGCGCTTTGAATCTATAAATTGTTGCTACTCCGACAAACCTCGGACAATCTTTGGGGCTCGCATTGGTAACGTATTGGTAACGTATTGTTTGAATACATTATTGGCATTTATGGCATTTTGACTTCTCTGACGTCACTGGAGGCGTGCGTTTTTTTTTTCAAATTTTCGCCAAAATGAGACTTTATTGCAGCAAACGAATGTGATATTCGTTTTAAGTGGATAATTTTACATAGATTAGTGGGAACTTATTTTTCTTATTTAGAAACCCTTTAAAGAAAGCTGACGATATGGGCATCATCACCATGATTAATACATTGTGCGAGTGCACGACCTTCTCTTCTGACTATCTGTTTTAACTCTCTCTTTACAAATGTCATAGATGTGTAGTAAACCAATGGGATTTTCAAGGCCTGGTAAGGAAAGCGGTGATACATTATATGATTTTATATGTCATCAGTTTGAGAATACTACTTTTTTTTCCACGATGGCCATTTTTAAATCTGGCCGCCATGGCTCTTATGGACAAAATCTAAGAACTGGTAGGTTTAATGCGCATGTGATTTGAGAAAAATATTTCATTCAATTATGTTATCAGTCATTGCAAGTCTTGCATAAGACTTCCAGATTTCTTTGACATCCTCAACTGTCATTGTGATGTTGTTCAGGCGACAAGCACATGGCAAATATCGATAAGTACTAGTCACACGTGCAGTTCCATGCACCGGTACACTCTGAAGAAATGTAGACTATGGTCCGATCTATGCTGAGTTTCATTACTGTTCAAGTTTGCACTCTGGTATTGATAATGACTGGCATGTTTGTCACGTGTCATCATGGTTATCTGATCAAAAGGGTAAATTCACATGTGCTATAAAAACGTCACATATATAATGTATTATACGACGTTTGTATAAGGAATACCACGCAATGCAATGACATCAGGTGTATTGCGAGAACCGGGTAATTCCAGTGCAATCTGGTCTTGTGGCGATCAGAGAAGTGGCGATCTTTTTTCCGTTCGTTCCGAAACCACGACCGTTTAATGCTTTCCTTACCAGGCCTTGAAAATCCCATTAGTTTACTACACATCTATGCCATTTGTAAAGAAAGAGTTAAAAACATTAGTCCTGTAGTCAGAAGAGAAGGTCGTGCACTCGCACAATGTATTAATCATGTTGATGATGCCCATGACGTCAGCTTTGACTTTAAACTTTTTCTTTGTGACTCTTATATCGATGTGTGTCTTGGGTGTGTTGTACGCATGCGCGAGGGTGTATGAGGGCCTAGGGTATGGAGCTTTTACTCGTGTGTGGACACGTGTTGATGTATGTGCAATATGGCTTAAGGAATGTTGTGGCGTGTCAAGTACAGAGAAATACAAACTCAAAGCAACATTTTCGTTATCTCTTATTCTTTTCATGGAACATTCACCATGTTCACGTATAATTTATAATATAAATGGTTTTAGTGTTACGTACTTAAGTTATCTCTGTATTTTATGTGTGTACTCATATGTTTATTTTTATATTTATATTGTACACTGTCAATGTCCGAAATCAAATTTCATAATATATCGTCATAAATATTACAATAAACTTTCTCGATTACTGAACATTGGATCTTGAGCTTCCCCTTCCTTCTCTTCAAGTTCCCTTCCAATTTTCCCCCACATGCTCTCCTCTTGAATTGAGTTTATCATCCATTATGATATTGTTTCTACCTGTAACTGAGCAAATGTGACCGTGTTCATTTTCAATACCCAGTTTGTCAATGAAGTAGCGAAAACATGAATATGTTAAAATTGCATGGAAACCTTCCAGCGAAAGTATGATAAAGATACTAATTTGTTGCAGCAGTTAAGCACTAGACGTATGGCTACTCTGGATAATCTGAACAGAAGACTATCTTATATTCATCTCTTACCTCAATTGACAGACTACGCTATGACAATATTTTGTTGTTTCTAAACAAACATGGTTATCTTATACATAAATCACGAAACAAATATGTCAAAGTCTCCTTTGTTATAAGAACATAAACGTTTTATAGTTTGTGTATTTTGCCATAAAAATTCTCAATCAATTTGTTTACATAACTTCTTTCTTCTATCTCAATGTTCATCCAGTTCAAATAAATTTACAGTTCGATTTTGTATTTCACATTTTCAGCGCAATTTATGACCGAACTCAATCATCTGATCGTGTACTGACTTATCAATTTGAAAACCAAGTGTCATTCTACTTATCTGAAATAAAGAATGCCTGACCAATAAATTAGCTTGAAATACATAAAATATAGAAGCAATAAATTGAATTAAATTGAGTTATTTATTGTCCATCAGGAAATTCACTTATACATGGTTTTACAAATAACAAGACATGTACATACATATTCCAGACTACATAACTGTACAAATTGATTTCAATATTACAAAGCATACACATAAATTACATTTGAGACCACTTATAGTTATCAAGTTTACAAATAATAATGATTAAGTGCATGCGTTATTATAGTCAAAGTACGGAAGGCATTGTTGATACCCCTCTATTCATGTTCTCATTACTTATATTTCTAATAAACCTGGGGTTTTGAAGCAATGTATGTGAAATAATAAGTTATATTTGAGAAAAGGACCTTCTGACTTCTGCATTGTAGAAATGAATAGCAACAGGAACGAATAATTGCCGGAAGTGATTTTTCTATGTGCGTGGAGGGCACAAACGTAGGGGTCTATACCTGAGCGGTTCATCCTAAAGTTCCCATTAAGTCATTCGCTACCTGTCTGAGTTTAGAACATACCCTTTTTGTATATAGATCATCAAGAGAAGGTAAATCTATCCCTAACAGACGTTGGACTGTTTTCCTGGGTTGATTGAGTTTCTTCTGATTAACTTTGGTTGCATTGGCAAAATAGCAAACTATGTTGTAGGACAGAACACTCTGAGTAACTGCTTTGTAGAGAAGTACTGTGAGTGTATTTTCCATGCCTAGCTTTTTCAGCCATCTTACAAAATACAACCTCTAATTTCCCTTTTTGTGGAGTGATCCAAGATTGGTTGACCTATATAGTGTAATTCTTATCGTCGTACCTGAATACTGATATTCTGGGACTTGTTCGATATCTTCCCCGTGATCGAGTCACAACCGACCTGTGCCCGATATAATTTCGGCTGAAATCTACAATCAACTTCTTCGTTTGAGCAGCAGAAAGTGATCATCACACCATTTGACAAAATTTTCTACCGCTGTGGTATAAGGTAAGATGTCATCGGAATTCAAGTATCCAGTAAGTACTGTATCATCTGCATATTTGATAATG
Source organism: Arbacia lixula (assembly GCA_963669155.1). Lineage (NCBI taxonomy): Eukaryota > Metazoa > Echinodermata > Echinoidea > Arbacioida > Arbaciidae > Arbacia > Arbacia lixula. Next base: position 10,702,855 of record OZ022594.1, read on the forward strand.
CTACACTCATTTGATGACCACTGGCAATTGCTAGTGTACAAAGAGAATACACGTTACCCGTGATAACTTCCTGTGGCCTATTACTGAGGAAGTCCGGGATCCATAAAATAATCTCTGGAGGGACATTGAAATACATCAATTTTTCCGTTAGAAGGTGAGTTACAATGATGTTGAACGCACTAGAGATTTAATGACTTAAGTTTTTCTCTTATTCAGGTGAGAATATATATTGTGTAAGTATAGTTACACTGCATCCTCAACTCCCCTCTTACTTAAAGAACGTAAAGGAAACCTGTGATTTTATTGACTAGGAACCTTGATCGGAAATCTTACATTTTACCTCATTAGTGAACTATGAACGTTTATTTACGAAATGGTTTCCATTTTTTCGATATTAAATCAATATGACAATTCAATTGAAGTTAAATTTATATTGTAAATTGTTATGTTCCAAGTATCAATACATGGTTAATGTTATATATGGACTGGTATTTATTTTTTTTTTATTATTTTACAGCGATTCTAGTGGATTTCTCTAGATTGTACACGAACATGTGCTTTAGCTGCGGCTAAGCCAGCAAGTCATGTGAACAGATTTTTATTACATCAAAGTATATTGAGATCTGCATACGCGTTTAAAATATTGAGTCCTTTCTTCTTTGTTTGCACAATCAGTGAATATATTAGTTTTCTATTAAGATTTTACAAAATCATGTCCACATTCATGTCCACAATCGATGGTCCACCAATCAACTGTTTCTTTATGTTCGTTATCTGGTAATTCTTGCAACTTAAAAAGGGGTAAGCCTTTAGCAAGAGTATATCCTGTTTGTTATGAATGGTCTTTCGTACTCTTGCAACTTTTAATCAGGTTATACACTTACATGATTTTTAGTTTGTATGATTGATATGTAATGATTCACTTATAACGATGTAACCATGGTAACAATAACACAACAGCTGAATATGGCGGATGGATATCTTCTCAAGACCATCAATATACGTAAATTACAATACGTTGTTACTTGAAGTTACATCAATCACTGGGGAGAAAATGTATGGATAGGGATGTACCTGGTAAGCGTTCAAGGGGAAGGCAGAGAATGCGTTGGGAGCAGGGTGTGAAAGACCAGCTAGGAATGCCCCTTGTTGCAGCGGGCAGATTAGCACAGAATTGAGATCTTTATAGGCGGACCGTAACTGAAGCAACGTCCTGATATGGATATGCCAACATCATTATTGTTTCTTTGGTTACACGGATCCGAATCTTGTGTACGCTTATAGAAACCTCGCTTCCTTTTGATAGTTATATAAATTGGATTGATAATTTCCAGTGATAATAATTGTTGCTGGTTAATGATATTCAATTGTGTCCCAAATTTACATGATATATTAAATGAATATATATTAATGTTCATCGATGTTACATGTATGATGTTACTATGGGTACCATGTTCCATCATTTACCAATGTTATAATGTTTATATATTTCCATGCGGAGAACGCTTTTCTGAATAAAAAAAAGTATATTAATAAATGAATGAATACAAAAGCGATGAAATTCTTAATTTCGTAAAAAGGAAAACAAATGTAATCAAAATGTAACTAACTCATTTGTACCACATTATTATTTTGTTTCATTCAAACTCTTCCATCTACTGGAAGCCATGCAAGCCAGAGGCAATACTCACACGTCTTCCCCGCCGGCAGCAGCGGCTCAGTCTCCCCGTCAACATAGGCCAGTTTCTCCGCGGTCATCATCTTGTCTATCAGTGGTTATTGGTCCACCCGTAAGGCCTCTGGTCCGCCTATATCTCCACAGGTGGATAGGGCAGGACTTCAAAGAGACCTTTCTCGAGATTGTGCCTCGGAGATGGAACCCACTAAGCGAGAATGCCGCTCGATGAGAAAACCGATCTCCAAGTGGCGATTTTTCTTTTCCTTCTACCCCCTTCTATGGTATGATTTTCTACTCCGCTAAAACTTTAATTTATGAGGGGCTAGACCCTCCTATCCTCCATAAACTGACTTTATCTAGTTGCGTTTCTTGCCAAGTAATTTGGAGACAAAAGTGACATTTCGTCATCTTGTTTTAGTAGGGTCATGGCAGAATTACGAGCATATCTTAAAATAAGCTCTCTGTACTTGATACCGAGTCAAACGGACTAAGCGCAAAAAATGATTGCTCAGCATATTCTGAGACGTACGACCACCTTTAGACCGTCAATAGTATACAGACATGTAACGACAACTATATTAATATCAAAGGTCAAGTTCTCAATGAAATGCCGTAGTTGAGAGCAAGCCTGCAATGTTTGCTCTGTCAAGTTTCTTCTTGAGCTGCTTCACACACGTGACACACGCACGTGATAACAAGATGATATTGATATTCATTGCATCCTTAACACTGATTAAGATAAGATTATAAAAATGTATCGAGTTAACATGCTAAGGACGTTTGATTTATAATAATGACATCTGGAGGCCATTGAAGAAAATGATGAGTGCTCACTTTCTGAATATGTTTGAGCAAACATTTGAATGCTATATGTATCACGATGTTCTTTCAAAATCGGAGGGAGGGGGAGAGTTGTCCGTTGTCCGTGCTTATGTAAAAAATGCATCTAGCTAAGAAAGTCTGAATTATTATTTCCGTGTAATAGAGTAACGTTTTTGCAGAGCTTTGCAACGTGGTCTAGGTTGAAGAAGATTGAGCTTCTGAGGATGACAATGGAAAGGAAAGCCTGGCATTTCATCGTCGCCAACCTCACAAGATATGGCACTTGAGAGAGAGAGAGAGAGAGAGAGAGAGAGAGAGAGAGAGAGAGAGAGAGAGAGAGATGCAATTGGCCATTTAAAGGTGGAGCGAACTGTATGTGGTCTGTCATTGACTTTGTGTTATAAATACGTAGTCTTAAAATATACATTTTCAGATAACTATACTAAATGAGTTAACCTGTAATTGTATTTGTTTACAAAAAAATAAGATGTTTCGAGAGGAAAAGTAGTCATTTACCTATTAAGTAACATGATCATTGCGATATAAATGTATTAACTAGTTAATTAGCATGTTTCGTATTTGCTTTAAAGAATGCTAAATGTAAGTCTTCTGCTTAATTTATTACCAAACACATTGATCATGTTGATACAGTAACTAGTATCATGAAATGAGTTTGACCTAAGTGAGTGAAATAGAGGCAAGGGGCTGAGTGTGAGGTGAATGCGAAAGGAAGACAGAGAGGGAGAAAAAGAGGATGTCCATTCCATTGTCCAGAACTAGGTAAAAAGGCGAAAACCGAACAACTACCCCAGGACATTTGCCCCCAGACAATTGCCCCTAGAATATAAAATAATATATATATATCCCAAGCAGAGAGTATTATGAAACTATGGACACAACATTTAGTAATTGTCCTGGAGGGTAGTTGTCCTGGGAGGTATTTGCCCGGGGGATAATTGTCCTTGGGTGGTAGTTGCTCGGGGGGGGAGGGGGGGTGGGAGGGGGAGTTGCCCGGGGGTAATTGTCCAGGAGGGAGTTGCCCGGGGGTAATTGTTGAGGGGGTAGTTGTCATAGAATCCTCTCCCAAATATGACACATGTATCAGTAATACTTTGCAAATATTGACTGCTCCGAGGGGTGTGGTTTAAACTATAGGCACGAGTTGACCTCAAAGCCATCCCCGTGAGTCCGCGGTGTACCAGAGGGCTTTCATTGCGCGTACGCGTTCGTTTACTATCGAAATATCTCGCGAGTACGTACAGTTGTCCTCAAAATTATTCATACCCCATTGAAAATAACAGTCTTTGTTAGATTCTTCCTTTGTAAAAGCTATTATGTTGGTACTTCCTGTGTATCTTTTGTCTACTTGTTGCTATGCACAAATCCACATATGAGTTGGCTAAACTTCATTTGCATAATAATAGGTAAGTCCAAAAGTTATTTTTCCCTCATGTTCAGAATTATTCATACCCCTGACAATACCTCAACAAAAATGTACTTTCTTCATAGTATCCATTGTTTTCCTTTCCTGTGAATGTGTTAATCTTTGTCCTATAGTTATTTCAAGATGTTCCAATGGATTAAATACCTTTTTTGTTGACCAAATGTTAAACTATTGTCAAACACATAGCATCTTTCCATAAGACTTTAAATAGAGGAAACGTGTTCTGGTCATTCTCAGTTTCTGATCATCATGGCCACGAAGAAGGAGCTCAGTGAGGACCTACGGCAACGTCTTGTGCGTGCCCACATTGAAGGAAAGGGTTATAAGGCCATTTCGAAGCAATATGATGTCCCTGTGGCAACCGTGCAGAGCATTATCAACAAGCACAAGAAGTTCAATACTGTTAAAAACCTCTGTGGGCGTGGCAGGAAGAGAGAGGTGTCCCCCAAACTTGCCAGGAAAATCTGCCGAGAGGTCAACAACAACCCCCGGACCACAACCAAGGCCCTACTTCGAACGCTTGACCAGGCAGGGACGAAGGTGTCACGGTCCACTATTGAGCGAGTCTTGCACAGAGGAGGTCTCCATGGACGTAGGCCTCGGAAGACCCCGCTGCTCAGGAAGAAGCATCTGGAGGCTCGCCTAGCCTTTGCTAAAGGTCATCTAAAGCAAGATTCCAGCTTTTGGTCAACCATCCTGTGGTCTGATGAGACAAAGTTGGAGTTATTTGGCCATATGGATGTTGAATACGTCTGGAGGAAAAAAGGAGAAGCATACACTCCAAAGAACACTGTGCCCACCGTCAAGCATGGTGGTGGAAACATAATGCTATGGGGATGCTTCTCTTCCAGTGGCACAGGCAACCTCGTCAAGGTCCAAGGAATCATGAGAAAGGAGGATTACATCACGATCCTTGATGAAAACGTGAAGGAATCCGCTGAGAAACTCCAGCTTGGCCCTAATTGGAAGTACCAGCATGACAATGATCCAAAACATACCGCCAAGGAAGTGAAGAAATGGTTCAAGGACAATGATGTCAACGTCCTCGAATGGCCAAGTCAGAGTCCTGACCTGAATCCAATTGAGAACTTGTGGCGAGACTTGAAGACCAGAGTGTTGGCTAGGAAACCGACCAACCTGTCCCAGCTTGAGGCTTTTGCCAAGGAAGAGTGGGCCAACATCCCCCAGAAGACATGCAGGAAGCTTGTGGACACGTACAAGAACCGTCTAGAAGCAGTCATAAGAAACAAAGGCTATGCTATTGACTATTAAAGAAAGACATTGGACTCAGTAAACCTAGGGTATGAATAATTTTGAACATGGCATTTTTTGAAAATCCATGAATAAAATACCCCTGAAATGATGAATTTCTTGAATTGTGTATTGTTGTTATTCTTTCACATGTTGGTCACATATAACTGATATACACACTTGACAAAATGCATTCATTTCATCACAAAAATAAAAAATCATAAAAATTAACAAGGGTATGAATAATTTTGAGGACAACTGTAGTGACCATGGACGTATTCATTTAACTAGATAATATCTCGCGCGTACACGATTTTTGCCCAATCTGTACAACACCCGCGAACATGTCGGCCCATCAACAAACATGCTGTAACGGACAATAAAAATAATGAAGCGCCGATTTGTCCCAGACGAGATCAGTAGTACGCCGTTGATAGATTAAATAAATGGCTCTGCAATTTAGACGCTTGATCGATGAAAAATATTGACAGATTTAATGCTTTAAATTGATTTTTTTTAAGCAACCATGGATTACTAAAGCAATGACCATGCATTTCTGATGAGCGCGTTGTCTCCAACCACTTTTTTTTCGTATTTGCCTCGTGGAATGTTAGACTTTTACCACTCGTAAAAAAAAATCGTCATCTAATATTGTCTTTTCGTTAAAACGTATTTCTTACTACCAATCATCTCCTAGGCGAGGTGATATTACATAATCGTCTTTCGTCACGTATGTTACTGGGCAAGTTCAGTGCTATTCTTAATTGCACACCCAATAAGAATTCCATGGTACAAATAATGTACTGATATGCAAATTGATGTAAGAAAATGTACTACTGAGCGTTCAATAGTCTTTTGAGGTATTATGGACCAGTGGATGGTTCACCCTACGTTCTGACTTTCAATCAATTAGATTGAAACGGTATTCTTCAAATTGGATAGAAACTGTGTGATGCATTGGTTTTAATAAAGCACTTTCCAAAATAACTCATCGTTATCTTGACAACATGTTTGTTTACAACTAATGCTTTGATGGCACCGATATATGTCCTTATGTGTTGTGTTTATATTTTATGATCCAATGGTAAACAAATAGTCGAAATAACAGGACGCCAAGTAGACACTTGAATTATAACCGGAGGGTGAGTTTCTCCTTAAAGGGGATATACTGTACTGGGAAGACAAAAAGCCTTCAAAAGGTGATCGTGACTTTTAGCAAGTTTCTAAAATGGATAATATATTAATTTGATACCATTGGCAAAAAGATTGCTCACGATCACCCTTAAATGGCTTTTTGTCTGCTCAGTACAGTATATTCCTTTAAACTGCCAAGGCATCAACACGCATGTGGACCTTTCTTGAAGGATTAAAGTATGTAGGCTCCCTCACAAACTCACGTAAAATTGCTAAGACCCACTTCGGAAAATAATCCTTCAAATCATTATTCTTGTCGTAACATCATAAACTTTAAAATAAGCAGAACAATAGACACAGTAATGCAAATAACTAATCATTACAATGACTGCCTGTAATTGATCACAGTCATGACAATATCATCACAAGGTTGTAGAAAATGGCGACTTATCCTTCCTTGGCATATTATAGCTGTGATATTTATGACAAAACTACTATATTATTACCCATTGACAGATTGTATGAGTTGACAGAATTCGGTTTTATTGTGAGCAAGTGCACGTAGTCATTGCATTAAACCAAAAACCCGATAGGATTCGTTAATCAGAATATTGGGTGAATTAATCCGAAGATCCGTTTTTCCGAAAATAAAACATCGGTCGATATGCGAAAGATTTGTAAATCCGAAATTGGAAGACGGTCCGTTAATCCGAAAGTGACATAGGCAGTTGAATGGACTCGTAAATTCTGAAATGAAATCGGTTTTATTAACCAGAGGTTCATTAATCAGAAAATATCTACTTTACACTGTTATATTATTTTATAGAAGTTTATTTTCCTTTTTGGAGTAACCAATCCTCCATTTTTTAATTAAACAAAGCTATTTCATTTTCGGAGTATTTGAATCTTCAGATGAGCGGACAAATGGAATGACGAAGATGTGAAAATGTGAAGATGTCCGCAAGTAATACTTCCGCATGGATGATGAAAATGCCAGCCATGCAAAAACAGGATGATATGAATAACCAAACGAGCTGTTCTCTACGACATCCGCGTTCTTTACGATCCCAATAAAACATGTTTAACTGCAAATATTGCTTTGTGTAGGTAGGTTCTTGTACGATTAGAAGTAAGGGATAAAACATAAAAACGGAAATGCTTTTTTATGACAATTAACCGAGTAAGTCATCGTGTTTTATGAATCATATATGCGGGTTAGTATGTACCCATTGTGTTTCACCTGAAGGGTGTGAAAGTATATGCCTCTTGCCTTTCACTCTCACTGTCTCTAATCTTGGCATTACACTCGCAGTGTCAATACGTGTATATAATGTGCTTAGGATAGAGATACAAGATGGCGGTTTGAGCGTTGTTCTGGATCACACGATACGGATGTATTCACTTGCAGTAGCTTTCGGCGTTTAGACGAAATAAGGCTGGCTCATCTGTATGTAATATTCGCATGATTTTTTTAGAAGTTGCTGAATTTCAAAAAGTTTGTTCGTTCATCGACCTTTCATTCTTTTATAGAAAACTGTCGACAATTCGCCAATACTGAGTTTAAGTGCGTCTTACTTAAGGATTAAGGAATCTTTTCTGAGAGGATTTGAAACCATACGGGTGCATTGTATAGTTCCTGAGTCACTCTTAAGATGTATGAATTTGACTTTGCCTTTCTGCGTCGCCGTGTGGAGGAGCTGGACACGACCAAGAGCAATGTTTCAAGAAAAGAGAGGAAGGCACCGAGCCCTGTAAACCCCGGACATCATCGAACACGATCAACGCCGTCCATCTCCGTGCCGCCCGAGCTGCAGCTGACGTTGTCGTGGGAGAACCTGGAGGTGAACCACCATCCGTCCAGGAGCTTCCTCGGGAGACTCCGGGGAGAGCGACCACTTCCAGTCAAGAGGATCCTCAAGAGAGGTAAGTTGGGCGTGCGTGAATGGCGCTACTTATTTTGTTTTCCCGATCTCTTCCTTCATCTAACATTTCTTATTATGTATCCTTCCCCCATTCTCACTGTGTTTTTTTTCATTACCACCTTTTCCTCTCTTCTCCCTTTTTCAACCCTTCCTTCCTATTTTCGTTTCTTTCCCGTCTTTTTCTTTTTCCTCTCCTTTGCATTATTCTTCATTTCTATCCTTTCTTGTAATTCTTTGTCTTCGGCTTCTCCTTGTACTACTCCATATTCTCGTGCAGTCCCGTGGTTTACCAAACAACCGTATCGTTTTACTGCAGGGGTTACCGAATAAACGTTCAAAGTCTACTTGTATACTAAGCACGCTTAGAGGAAAGATTCAACTCCTTTCTGATATCGAAGGAAGGGGACCGTCTTCGCCATCGTCTTCCTGATCTGTTTCATCTTCCTTTCTTTCATCTCATTGGGTGATGAAGCAAGAAGAAGAAATGGAAGGAGGTGCAGGAGAATAAGATAAATAATAAGCATAAACAAGAAATAGAAGAGGTTTCTTAACAATGTTGCTGATAGAACTGTAAAATTACTGTGTGTAGTTTACTGATAATAATTTTATTTAGCATCATATTGTATACTATAGTGGCATGATTGGTATGTATTTGGTGAGTGTTGACGTTCATATATCGTACATTACCTATGACCTTCAGAGAAATGTTTAAGATGTAATAAATCTTTACAACATGTATATTTAACATTGTGACATGACACTGGATAACAATGATGTATATGCATACTACAATCAAAAGAAACCCATGTCAACGGTTCGTAAATTCTCTGGCAACTTTATAAACATGACTTTCTATGAACTGTTTGAATGTGATAGAGTTGGTGACACAAGGAATATTTAGACCCATATTTGATGACATAATATTATTTCATTGATTTGATGACAATGCTTCGTTGTTCTTCCTTCAGTGAGCGGTGTCTCTGATCCAGGAACCTTGACTGCTCTAATGGGTAGCAGGTGAGAAACTTTCCTCCTCCTCCTCCTCCTCCTCCTCCTCCTCCTCCTCCTCCTCCTCCTCCTCCTCCTCCTCCTCTTCCTCTTCCTCCTCCTCCTCCTCCTCCTCCTCCTCCTCCTCCTCCTCCTTCCTCTTCTTCTTCTTCTTTTTCTTGTTCTTCTTCTTCTTCTAATTCTCCTTCTTCTTCTTCTTCTTCTTCTTCTTCTTCTTCTTCTTCTTCTTCTTCTTCTTCTTCTTCTTCTTCTTCTTCTTCTTCTTCTTCTTCTTCTTCTTCTTCTTCTACTTTTTATTCTTCTTAACCTATGACATTAAATCCTCGTGACTGATTAGCCAATTTGCTTCCATTTTTTTTTATAAGTTTCTTTAAGTTAATGTTCGGACCCGAATTGTTCTTTAACTACTCCTTTCAGCCTATACTCCTAATCAGTCTTTGTAATGATGAATAAGTGAAAAGGTATATCATACGGCACAGACTAAAACACTCGCAATATATCAGACACGCATTACCGTTAAAGATTGTCCGTCCCTTTTGCAAGCTTCAAATTTGAAATCGTCTATCACGATCGTAAATTGAAGAAAGTGTGATTCAAGACCATTTCTAAGAATATAGCATGTTGAAGCTTTCTGAATATGTAAAAATTTCAGCCGTTAAATTTCAAAAGTATTAGTCTTTGTTACAGTATCTATGTGGTTATTATGCATGTGTGAAATCCTAATTTTATAAGTAAATACCAAACTTTGGAGATTATTTCTTCAATTCGTTTTATAACTTAATAAACAGATTAATCAATAAAGCAGATATTTCAACACAAACTGCTTAGAGCCTGAGGTAAAGACTATTAATCAGACGTTGTTTACGTGCATTATTTGAAGTTTACACTACGTATCAGTTTCAAATCATAAATATACAGCTTGCTAACACTTCTCTATATCTTTTGCCAATGTTTCGATGGTTTTATGGTGATCTGAAAAAGGGACGGGCTGTCTTTAAATATATACATATATATCTGTTCTTGTGTGTTGTACGTGCCTCCCAATTACCAATTGTTAACAGTATTGTATACATGTGTAATAACTACTTGCATCAGTCATGAGACAAAAAAGGTATTAAACTGGAATCATAAAGATCTTTAGCTGGTACTCTCCGTAACAGACCGTATAAGGCATGTAAGGAATTAGATATAAAGGATATTTGAAATAATTCGCAAGTCATGCCACTTCATTTTTTATGCACAAGCTACTGTACCAGCAAATGGGGTGTGTGTGGTTTATGAGTACAAATGTGTGGTTTCGAACTTGAACTCTATTGAATACCAGTATTGTGTTGCTATTTGTATGATTGTAACGGACTTGATCCTTGCTATTTGCAAAATCTTGTCTGTAGATGATCAATTCATGATGTCACTTGACATTCTATTTCAAATCCGTTATTTTATCCCAAAACGCACTACCAACTTTAAATACCTTCCTTTTCCTTTTCAGCGCTCAAGATATATAATAGTAATAATAAACTATCAATTGAAATCCTTATTTCGACAACTTTGAAAAAAAAAATTAAAAAGCATTCAACATATTCAATCGAATTGTCACTTATAATAGCGTTATTTTTCCATTTTATTTTCTTTTGTGTTTTTGCCTTTATTGTAAGTGAAATTTTGTATTCTTTATTACAACAGAAGACCGTAAAAATTACGTCAAGTTGAGTTCGTTAATTGTACGATGTGTAGCGCATTGATGTTGTTGATTACGATGCACATCTGTTCATGTAACACATGGCTCTCTAAAGCAGGCATTCAGGCTCTGAATAGACAGCCGCCGTTTTTTAAATTAAATGAAATATGATGGCCCATACTCAGAACAGCTTGAACTTGAATACATACTAAACTCAATATACGACAGGAATTTCAAGGACAACAAATCAAGTATAATGAATCAATAATAGTTCATGTTGTTTTATCTGGTGTCCCATAAAGTTAGTCCAGGGCCCTGTAGCATAAAACTTGCCATTGATGGTAACTTTGCTATCAATGGCAACCTCTACGGAAACCTTGAACTTAATTGCTGTTGCATTATGTTACCATAGTAGTTGATGGCAGAGTTACCATTAATTGTAAGTGTTATGCAACGGATCCCAGGTTTAGAACAATGTGTGCGTTAAACTTCTCTTCTAAATACTGGCCAATAGATACATTAAAAATATGATTTCTTTCATGATGACTCCTGCTGTAGCGGAGCAGGGAAGACGACCCTTCTGAACGTTTTGAACCAGCGGGGCCTGGCCGGGCTGGAGGTGAAGGGGGATGTGTACCTCAATGGCATCCCTATCGCTGACTACGGTCGTACGAAGAGCAAGCTAGTCGGCTTCGTGCAGCAACACGACATCCTACCTGGGGATCTGACGGTTAAGGAATATCTGACCTTCTGTGTAAGTAACACACATATAACCATCCAAAAGGAGCTCAACTTTTATAAGGTTCAATGCTCTTTTAGTTGACCCCTCATTCTCATAAACTCGTTTATTCGTCTTTTTGTGTTTGTTATATTTGATGTATGAATTCATGTTCTTGTAGTTTCATGAACATTTCATAAAACTACAAGAACATGAAAAAGAACATTTAATGTTCTTTGTCAATGTATGTACGCTTATATGTTTTTAAGATGTATGAATTAATTGAATTGAATCGAACTAACTAACTGATTAGAGTTAAATTTTAAAGGGTTTGAACCATGTTAAAGGTCAAATTCAGAGTTCTTTGCCAGAAGGTTGTTTTCAGTGGAAACTCCAATATTATGTGTACGCATGATACATGGTTATCATGTGTTTACCTTGTTCTTAGCTTTTTTAAATATGTCTTGTAGTATTCTTACCATATTAATACTCGTGTATGTTTATGACTGTAATTAAGGCGTATTGATTATGTGCTTTACTTGTACCCTGAATTCGTGTTTATTAATATATTTATTTATTGCACATGTTTTATGCACTGCCGATGTCAATTTCCGAAATCACATATTATTTTATATGGCAATAGAATTATATTGAATCTTGAATCTTGAATTGTGATGCGGTTAGGGGGTCAAGGAGAGGGGAGAAATATTTGTGGGTGGGGGTGGAAGAAGAGAAAGGGGACGTGGCCGACAATACATACACAGACATGCAAACACAGTCATGACATTAGAACGTTAGTTTTCGAAGTAACAATGTCTCGGGGTTGTGTTGTTTAAATGTAAATATGATGAATCTGAATTTACTCACACAATTTCAAATTAACATTTAAAAGAGTAGTATATCGCGGATGTATATTTGTAAACTATACAATATTTCAATTAATGTAGGCTACTCCGTCTGCTGTGTTCCTTTGCATATAGTTTTTACCCCCAAAATGTACATGCTTGTAAGATTCACACCTATGCTGGACGTACACTTCTGAACATGTGCGGTGCAAATCCGCGAGGAGGGGAAAATAATCATGAGAAATATGACTGCATCCGTTTTTCGCAGTGACAGATTATAGGAAATCTATGCGTTGTAACCATAGTTAGGTGTTTGATATGATTACAGGCCCAGCTGACCCTGTCACGTGATCTCTCGGAGCAGGAGAAGATGGATAGAGTGGAAGTGATCCTGGATCAGGTGAGACTGAGACTGGTTATATTTATTATAATTACTGCTTAACACTTTATTAAGTATTTATCATGACGGTGTGAGCCTAGGATTCTAACAATCACTTATTTGCTTTCTCACTCACTACCACCTTGCATATTTACTCACATAAGTCTAAACAGCATTTTTAGTTATGTTGAGACCACTGATCTCTACACTAGTTAGTGGGGAGATCAGTGGTTGAGACCTGGTTTGTGTTGTACAAACTGTAATTTTAGAGAGAGCGCAAGACATCTCGTCCCCCACTGAAATCAGCCCCAAACAACTCGGCCAACAATATGGTAAGGTCATTCCGCAACAATGATCACAGTGGTAATACAAACCATTCCCATTGAGAAGCCTGCAAATATTTATTGAGCAAGGCAGAAAATATTGTATGAGCCCTGTCGTGTTTTTGTTTTCCATTTATTTTAGTTCTCGCTCCGGAAGTGCGCAGACACGACGATCCAAAGCAAGCAGTCGGTATCAGGTGGAGAGAGGAAGCGAGTATCGGTGGCCACAAAGGTATATACGCCCCCCCCCCCTCCTCACTCACCCACACACACACTCTCTCTCTCACTCACACACACACACACACACACACACACACAAACAACACACATAGATATATATATACGCTCACACACATTAACACACTCAGCACATACATTGATTATTATTATTAAAGACACCTGAACTGATGGGCTGGCCTTTTACTGATAGACTAACTAACATTGTTTGGTTTCATTTCAACATTGGATTGAAATATTATTGAATTACGCTATTCAATAGTAATAGTGGTGATATAGGCTTATCGTGAATACATATCTGTTTTTTCTTCTTTTTGATTTTGCAGCCTACATCGAGTCATGAAAAACGTATCAACATGACACTATAAAGGGCCTATTATGAGCAATGATGAGAATATTAAGTGCACGACAAGGCCTCCCCGACAGATAAAAAAAAAAAAAAACATGGAGTTCTTACTTTTGGAGAGTGGATACCCCCGCCCTACCTTCTCCGTTGCAAGAACGACAACCCCCCCCCCCCCCCCCCCCCGCTTCTATGCGCGCACAAACACACTGCGAACACACACACACACACACTTTGTTCCAGTGTGTCAACCACAGGGGGGCGTTCTTTGACATATTGCTCTGGCCAAAAATCAGCAGAATAATTTGCGGGTGTTCAACAAATAGATGCTTGGTATATTTTGAATGTGATGTCTGTGTAATTGTATCATTTTATCACAAGATACGATCTCACACGACAAGACGATAGGCCCTATCATTCGATTTCATTCCAATGCTTTCAGAAGAACAGAATAAATTTATTCTATCTTGACATACATTTTTGCCATTTTCCTGTAGGACTTACTGGGCGAATCTTTTCTTCTCATCAATAGTACTACTGTATTATAAACGTGTCGTACTATGTGTGTCGACATATGCGTTGTAGTAAAGATTTATTTGTAAATGGTGATTGATCCGTGATTATTAATTATGTTCTTTTTGCAGTTGTTCGCAGAGCCAAGAATGTTGTTTCTGGATGAGCCCACGACGGGTCTCGACTCCTACATGGCTGCCCTTCTGGTCAAGAACCTGAAGGACCTGGCTGACCAGGGCTACAACATCATCTGCACAATCCACCAGCCCTCCGCAGATGTCTTCAACATGTTTGACCAGTAAGACGTATTCTCCGGCTTCCTGATGGACTTCTTTTCTCTCTCCACTAATTTATTAGTATTTTGTTAATTTATGTATTTCATGTAATTTGTAATTTTTATTTCATCATAACTTTTTTTGAAAATTGATTAATTATTTAGTTTTTAAATTATTATTATTATTATTATTATTATTATTATTATTATTATTATTATTATTATTATTATTATTATTATTATTATTGTTATTATTATCATTACTACTACTACTACTACTACTACTACTACTACTACTACTACTATTGCTATTATGATTATTATTATTTTGTTGGGGTGTTCTTTGTATGCTTGTTCTTTGGGGAATGCATTACGTAGGTCCTGTCTTGTAAAGATGTATTATTTATCGCAACTTGACTTGCGATTGATATTGATCGTAACTTTGTACATTAGAGATAGGGGATTAGACTTGCGATCGCCTTTATAGGACGGGACCTTGACTTATCTCACCCAATTACCCGCTCAGACTCCTACTGCTAGCCGATGGTTCCATCTCGTACTTCGGGCCTCGTTCAGAGGCCGTCTCGTACTTCAGCGACGTCGGCTACTTGTGCCCGGACACCTACTCGCCTCCAGACTACTTCATTGCCCTGCTCGCCATCGTGCCCGGCAAGGAGGCCACGTGCATGCAGCGTGCCTCGGTAAGTCCTCTGATAGGCCGGGGCGGAGTGACGTCACGTGAACACATAGGCCGCCGAGACGCGAAAAACTAATGCGCGCATATTTTTGTTTCAATTCGCCATTGAACTTTTTTATTTCCTCCTTTTGTCAGTTTTTATGATGCCTCATTTTCAACATTTTTCTTGCACTTTATACGTTGTATTTGTGCTCATGTGCAGAAATTGGCCGACTTTTACAAGAAGTCGCCGTATGCGTCCGAGGCCAAGTCGCGTATCGCCATTGAATTCAGCAGGAGTGGGAGAATAGAGGTGAGAAGCCTTTGTTTCTTTTATACCAAGAGCCATTGTCTAAACTAACACAAACACAATCCTGGTCCCATTGCATTAAACTCACCATTAAAGGTAATTCTGCATTTAACATCGCCTGACAACCAATCGAACTAAGGGTTTTCATAGAGGTTGCCATTGGTAGCAAAGTTACCATCGATGGTATGTTTAATGCAACGGGGCCCAGGCGGCATGGTCTGCGATGGTAAATCTTTTGTTGTTTGAACAGAGGTGACCAGTGCTAGAGAACATAACGTTTTAAGAAAACTAGTTTGTTGTTGTTTTGTATAAAATGTAATGAACGCTAATCTCATCTAGAGGAAAATGAGGACATGGTATTATTTGGGTTCTTTTCTACTTTATTAATTCTGCAGAACATAGGATTGATATGCTACTCCTGTCAAACAATGTGCTTATCAGAAAGACGGAGAGTTGCATGTGTTTAACTATGGGCAAGCAAGATAACCCCCCCCCCCCCCCCCCCCCCCCGTTCCCCCCTCTTCTACTTACAGGACATTTTGAGTCACGGGCGTATGTTAGAAAACAGTTTTTCGTTATCATGTTTTATATAGTTTTAAGATGTACAAGTATCTAATAATGTTTAGAATGAATTGCATGACTATACATCATATTATAAATCATGATGTAAATTAGATGACAGAAGGCGACAATAATGTTAGCACTACATGCTTTTATTGATTTCCCAGGATTTCGTGAACGATGACAACGACACAGAGTACGTGTTGGTAACTATTTTTGCGAGACAGGGTAATCTTTTCAAAAAATAAAATTTGTATTATAACATTAATATACGATAAAATACGGTAAATCATAATGTGCTGCATAATTTATCATTTGGATTTGATTTACTTCAGTGTGTATAGTATTGATGATTCTACCAAATTGGCAAACTTAAATGTTATCAACGGTAATTACTTATTCATTGTGCATGTTGTGTGTCGTATGTGTATTATTTTCGTCTCTATTAATGTACACAAATCACATGGAGCACTTTTCTTCTCCGGTTCAAGAAGAGTTAATCGAGATGAGGGAATGACAAAAGGTCACGAATAAACTAGGTAATTTGCGACTGCGCAAATATCAATAAAGCAAGTCCCGTCATGGCAATACATTGTAAAGCATTGATACGTCTTTAAAAACATGACAGCGACGTAACTTAGCATTACAAACAGACGAAAATCTGAACAGAAGTGAGGTGAGTATTGTGACTTTGTTACCAACTTGTTTGTTTGATCTTAACTAGTTATCAGACAGGCTGGTGCAAGCAGTTCCGGTACGTGACCTGGCGGGGCCTGGTCTACATGAAGAGAAACCCGTCACTGCTTCAGGCGAGGACACTCTTCGTGGCGGTAAGGACCGAGATAAATAGCGCTCTCTCTGCATGTATGTCAGTGTATGTCTGTCTGTCAGTCTCTCTCTGTCTCTGTTCATGTCCATTTTCTCTTTCTCTCTCTCCTCCTCTCTCTCAACCTTTCTCTTGTTCTCTTTCCCCCTCTTTCTCTTCCTCTCTCCTTCTCTCTGTCTCTCTCTTAAGCTTTCCCATTTTGTAATTTTTCCACTTTGTCATTTTCTCTTTACACATTCCTCACTCTCTCTCCTTTTCTCTTTCTCTTACTTGTTATTTCTCTTACTCTCTCTCTCTTTTCTCTTTCTTTTACTTTATATCTCTCCTACTCTTCCTCAACTCTTGTTCTATTTAGTTCATTTTCGTAGTGATTATGCTGATATATTTAAATCCGACTGCTACCTTCATCCCAGTCTCGCATCAATTAACAATCGAACAATCGATTAGTAATCAATGTCCCATTAATCAATACCCCTTATCATTATAGTTGAATGTGCCTTGTGATGATACTGATCTACTGGAACCCTATGGCTTCCTTCACCCAGTATCGCATCAATGAACAATCGATTAATTAAACAATCGATAAGTAATCGATGAATCCATCAATCAATACCCATTTCTCATTGTAGTTCATGTGCCTGGTGATGATACTGATCTACTGGAACCCTACGGCTTACATCGACCAGACTCGAATCACAGCCGTGCGCGGTCTACTCTACTTCTTCTGCGCGAACTTCACCTTCGTGAACGCCACGCGGATCCTTGTAGTGAGTATGAGACTTGGAGTATTGTTACAGGGGTTGGAGGTGGGGGGGGGGGGGGGGGGGGGGGCGAGGGGGTACGTGAAAGGCGGAGGGGGGAGGGGTAAAAAGGAGCATAAGGGGGGGGTGAGCAGCAGACATGGCTGAGCTAGGACTGTCATTTCTAGGACTCGTCTCATATCATTCGCAAGAATTTATGTTTGTCAACGTTCAGAGGCGCACATTTATTTTGTTATCTGCTGGCACAACAAGGCGCGCCATGTTGCTACCGATGTAAACCGAGTTGGCCAAATGCCGCTGTGCGAAGATAGCTCTGTTAAAACCCTGAATGAACAGTGCCACCTATCGATATATAATCGTTAGTTTACTAACTGACGTCAGTCCCAATGCTGCCACAATGTCATAAACAAAACCGATAAATAGCATGCATACGACTCTACAACTTGCTTACTCTAGACGGTGCTGCAGCTTTATCATGTATAAAAAAATGGCATGAAAGTTGACTCAAGATTGTTTCGCATCTAAACATTGCATACAATGATTAAATATATGACAATAAAAAAAACATCATCAATCCTACCAAAACACATGATACATGCACTTTGCTGATAGTTTTAATGTGAAGCTGTAGGTAGCGCCACCATATTTATCTCCATGACGTTTTATCCCTGCTTTGCCTAGGTCCTGCCCTGTGAGATACCATTGATGATCAGGGAACATCTTGACGGGATGTACTCTATCTCAGCCTACTACCTGGGCATCATAACCTCACAGGTTGGTAGTATATCAGTGACAAACAAAAAAAAAGCATTGTGACGTCATGTTAGACAGCTTGCCTGGCACTTCTGTTTCCAAGTACTAATTGGGAATCGGTACAGAAATAAATTGAAGTCTGCAAAATCAAGTACTTTTAGGTTAAATTGAAAAAAAAACTTAGGTTAAATTGTGTTCATGTTTGTCAATCAGGTAACATTCATTATCGAGATGAGGTAAATAACAAGTTATATTCAATCTTCATTGGACTGGAATTCTCGGTAAATGATTTGTAGATTTTAGAACTTAAAATTATTGTTATAGGCTTTTAACGCTGAGTTTGTTTACCTTTGTTTTACCATCGTTATGTAATGAATTATTGTATTTGTATGTGCAAGAGGCCTCTTCTTCATTCTTCTCTTCTTCCAGTGCACACTGGGCACTCTTTTTACGAGTCTGTCTGTGACGTCGGTTCCTTTAATCGGGGACCTTCTGTAATGAATGGAAAAGGGATTAGCTAATCCAATATCCCTCCATAATCCCTTTCGCCTCTCCTTCATTCCGCAGTGATCACTTGGGATTGTTCTCCCGATCCTGTCTGTGACGTAGGTTTAAAGCGGGGACCTCGTCCAATGAATGGAACAGGGATTATCTAATCGAATACCCTTCTCTAATCCCTACACTTCCCTAAGCCCTTTCACCTCTCCTTCGTTCCGCAGTGCTCGCTGGGGGTTGTTCTCACGATGCTGTCTGTGACGGCGGTTTATTTCCTTGGAGGGCTCCAACCCCGATTCGACGCATTTGCGGTCTGCCTGGTCATTCTCATGATCTCATATCTCAGCAACGTCGGCTTCAGTAAGTGAATGGGAACATGGCCCTTAAAGGGATAGTTCACCCTGAAATTATGTTTGTTTCAATAAAAGCAGACACATGGAAGAAACATATTAGTGAAGGTTTGATGAAAATACATCAGAGGATAAGAAAGTTATGATATTTTAAACTGTTGCTTTTGTGACGTCACGTACGATGTGTTATCCCATACGTTGTGTACAATTTGTTTTCGAAAATGTGCATTTTCTCAACAAAATCCTTTACCTGTGCCTTTGATACATTATCAGAAATACATTTTTACACACATACTTGCATGCAAAAAATAGTCATTCCGTTTTTACAAACAGAAAAAAATGCAATGAATAGTGAATATAACATACGGGAGAGCACCTCGCACGTGACGTCACAAAATTGACATATCAAAATATCATAACTTTCATATCCTTTGACGGATTTTTATCAAACCTTTACTATTGTGTTTCTTTTGTGCTTCTGCTGTTATTGAAACAAACTCCATCTTTAGGATGAATTATCCTTTTAAACTTTTCGTAAGTTATGCACGACATTTCGTGCTACAATTCACCGCGAAGCGCGTGATTGCAGTCATACCCAATCGCAGTATAGAATACCGAAGTGGTGTCGTCAAATGAGCATGTTGTCAAGAAAATTGGCTCTAAACAAACCCACACCAGTGAGAGGTATAGCGGTCCGATATTGTCTATCGGGCTTATATCGGGCATTCCCAATTACAGTCCCCGCTGTGATCACCGCTGCTTGCTCTACCCACACTGTTTCGAACCAGTCGTCTTGACAATAATGCTCAAATGACGTCACACTTCGGTACTCTATAGTGTTTTAAACAGGAAGTAAGCGCTGTGCGGTGCATTATGGGACGATTTTCTTTAGATGCCGTATGAAGATTTGATAGGAGAAAATAAACACTGACTAGTATAACGAAAAAACAACTTTAAAGAAAGCATCAGCCTAGAATTAAACATTGTTCGGTCAGTTGCCTCTGAATCAATTCAAATCAATTCAATTCACTTATTTCCACATTTGACAAAAAAAAAGCGTAGACAAGTTAAAATGTGGGTACAGGGTATAGAATACAACAAACTACAACAAGACGATTGTTTTCTTTGCTCTTTCCAGAGCCCGCAAGATATGTTCCACATTCATGATAAGGGCACGTAACTTAGCCGAAAGTGCTTGCTATGGTACATCTATGGAACAACTGGAGTGTTTAGTAGTTTGCTGCCAGCATGCAGTCAGGTCTCGTTCAGGCAATTGCTAAGATTCACAAGACGACAACTTGCAAACACTTTGAGAATTTAATGTTTCTAGTGTGGTAGTACATGACCTCCCTTGCTATGTCCTTCTTGCTCTTCCCCCTTCCCACAGTTGCTCTGATGTCAGCTGTCTGGGAGACTCCGAGCGACACAATCATGTTCACTGCGCCATTCATTTTCCTCATGAACGTGATGGGCGGCTTCTTCGTCAACCTCTCGTAAGTCTGCCCTAAAGGGGGTATCTCACTAGGCGGCGGATGTTTGTGAAAGTGGCAAATTTTGGATTTCGCCAACGTTCGTAAAATGTTGCAAGAAAGTTTGCATATAGTTTTCGCAAGCAGTTTTTCTTGTCGCAAGGAAATTTTGTACATGTTCAAAATCGTATTGCAAATTTTATTTTCTTCAAACAGTTGCTAGCGTTCGCAAAACAGTCATAAACATTTGCAAACGGTTGTAAGATGGTGTCGCTGATGTTCTTACCGTTTCGCCAATGTTAGCGACCACATGACCATTAAGGTTCATGTGCAAAATTCATTGAGATCGTGTTTTGGGATTGACAACAACTTTTTATTTTAGAACTTTAACAAGTTTCTTTTCGCATCGCTATGTTACATATTTCGTCTCGTGAGGGGGCCAGGGAGGGGGTGGGGGGGGGGGGGGTGGGGGTGGGGGCTACATTCTGCGCCAGCAACCCCAAAGTCAAAGACTGGTGGGTGGGGGATTTCCCGCACCTGCTTGCGGTGCCCTTGGTCACATATATGGAATGTAAAGTATAGAACCGTTGTCTTCTTAGACCATGATGGAGAGTAATTTGTCGTAACGTATGTGTAGTACTAGTATGTGTATCTACCTCATATCACGTGGTTGTTTCTCTCTAGCACTATCGGTGACTACCTATATCCAGTCCTGTACGTGGACTGGGTGCCCTGGGCGTACGAGCTGCTCAACATCAACCAGTGGAAAAATGTGGATGACATCGGTACGAGAAATATTGCTATCACCTTTCCTTATTCTCATTCTCCTTCTCCTCATCCCCCTCCTCGTGCTCCTCGTCCTCGTCCTTTTCTCCCACCTTCCTTCCTCGTCCTCCTCCTTCTCGTCCTCCCCCTTCTCCTTCCCTCCTCGCCCCCTTCCTCCTCGTCCTCCTCCACCTCCTCCTCGTCCTCCTCCTCGTCTTTCTCGTGCTCCTTTCCTCCTCCCTATCATCCTCCTCCCCCTATCAGCTGACCAAAATGTATGTCGTCACCTGACCACATCTGGCTTTAGGCATGTTAGGACGAGAAGACGTTAGTGGAGATGCACATCGCATTGAAGAACAGCTCATAGAGCGCTCTCGCATGGGTGAGACTGTTCGCCGAGTGGAAAGTCACATTACGCTCACTCCCGATCAATGGAACGATAATTCGTGCAAATTAACATTCAGAGGGTCTGAAGAGAGCATACGGCTCGCTGAGATCGCGCCAATCCACACTGCGTGAAAATCATCGAATCTCTAGTTCTTCGTTGCGTGTCGATGGTCGGGGCTAATTACATGTATATTAATCTCATTCGTGTACATGATAAGAACATCTCAATGAAATCATATTCCATGTGTAAGCATCGCATTATAGGTTCATTTGGGAGTGTTCATCAGAGTCTGTCTTCTGGCTTTGTATAGACATGCACCTTCTTGAATTTTAACTCAGAATCATTCAAATTTTTATTATACATTTTTTGTTTGTTCTGTTCCTTCTCAGACTGCGAGTATGATGATGTATCAACGTGTCTCACAAGCGGCGAGGATGTTTTAACAATATACGGCTTTGACGCAGTAAGTATTCAAAGATAATGCGTCTTTAATAATGTATATGACTTCGGCACAATGAATATTTGTATATCACATGGCGTTGGCGCAGTGAGTATGTGAAGATAATTAACAAAATGGCTTTGAATGAGTATCTCTAATTTTACACCTTTATCATGAGACATTGACGCGATATATTACATGGCGCTGACGCAGTCAGTATTTGTAGATAGTAATCGTAATGGCTTTGAGGCAGTGTGTATTTATCAATGTCTATTGATAAATATTGTTTATAAGGTGCCCGACTTTGACGCAATGTATTTACATGGCGCTGACACATCGAGTAATAATGACTTTGAAGAGGTATTTCTGAATCTTGCACGATTATCCACGATCTGATCTGATAATTTGCTCTGAAGCGCCATGAGCATCTACAGTAGTTTAGATGGAAAGTGCGCTATATAAATTCTATGTATTATTATTATTATTATTATTATTATTATTATCTGTTTTTTTTATGGTGAATTTAAAAAATTACATCTTTTCCTTCGCCCCCTCTCCTCCCCCTTCGTCCTCACTCTTTCTACCTCCCTCTCTCTCTCTCTTTCTACCTCCCCCTCTCTCTCTCTCTCTTTCTCTCATACTTGCCCATATCACTAATTCTAATCTGAACCGTTCTTTTCCCTTTCCTCTTGTCCTCAACACCCCCACTCACCCACCCCCCCCCCCCTCCCGCCCCCCGCCCTTTCCTCACTCTCTCTATCTCACTACTTCTAACCTGTACCTCTCTTTTCCTATTATCTTTTGTATTCCCCTTCACTCTACGCCATGGTATATTTCCTTTTTCGCCCCCCCCCCCCTTCCCCCCCACACACACACACCTCCCCATGTAGAGTAACGAAGCAATCGACTTTGGCATCTTGGGGCTTCAGGTCATCGCGTTTAACGTCGTGTGCCTCGCCATCCTCGAGCTCAAAATGAAGTTCAAGTGGAGTGGCTAACTCATACAGCGTCACGGTTGACTTTCACACACTCATGTCATAACCCTGGCATGAACAGAGTTAAATAAAACATCTCTACACATCATACGCGCACGTTGGAGAGCTCAGTTTACGAGCACATTCGTATGCTTACAGGTGTCTCTTGCACATTCATTAGACCCAGCCATTGAGACAAGCCGGGCTATGTCGAACACATAGCAATTCACATGCAGTGATTGTGAGCATGTTGCAAAACTGATATTTAGCATTGATTAGAGAGTTTTGTGACGTAGAATCTTCATGTTGCAGTGTAATAATGTAGAGGTGACGCAGTAGCATTTTGCAGCGTATGATTAGAAGACGCTATCAGCCACAGCTACACACTTTTGACTAATTATACAAATACGTTACACCTCGAACTAAGCTGAAATTAGTACGTCACAAAGTCAAGGAATGTCAATTTTCTTAGAAGCAGGTTTTCTGACATTTCATCAAGTACTTTTTCTTGAAATAATCCTGTGAATATTTGATTAGATGTTCACTCTTGGACAAAGTTTGATCTCCACACAGAACAACAATGCACTTGCGGTAGCCATAAGGTGTATGTAAACTAATGCAAAATTTGCAATTTGTAACATTAACTCTTAACATAAAGGCCTTCGACCGTTAACGTATCTAGAGGTAAAATTCCCACTTACCCTTTATTTTTGCCGATTGTTCAAAAATAATAAAATCCAAAACGCAACCCAGTGATTGTCATGTACAAGGGGGAATTCATTCCTAATTCGAAATTAGTAGAAAATTGTTTTCAAAAATTGTGTCTGAAATGAGAAAGACTGTATGGGGAAGCATGTCATTAAAACAATAGAAATAGAAAGACTGTATGGGGAAGCATGTCATTAAAACAATAGAAATAGAAAGTTCATCAATGAGCAAAAGTAAGCTCATTAGGTTTAGCCCAACAAAAATGTTTACTGACAATTTTTGGCTTGGAATTAATGTGGAAGTAAACTCTCAAAGTTGTTTTAGTCGGGGTGCACTACAAAAGAAACCAATGATAAATGTACATGAATAAACTATATGAATTGAAACTTCGCTTTAAGCAATTCCACACTTGCCATGTCCTAATTTGATGATTACAGATAGTGTAGTGTTCACCCATTATAGATTATTATTGAATTTAATCTTAACAATTTTTGATGAGGAAATAGCATCGCTCCCCGACTAGTTTCGCTCAGCCGTGTGTTATGCGTGTAGCATACTTCTAAAACCTAGGCAAGACCAATTGGAAGTAATTTCGCTGTGGTACCCCCCCCCCCCCCCCACCGACACACACACACACTACCGCCCCCACTCCTTGACCAGGTGTTTGTGTCATTTGGTTTGAAATGTTTTTACGCAAGCATAATGCTGATTCAGTTATGATCATGTTCTTTGACCAAATAGTACTGAATGCAATGATCATTCTTGCAATTTTAAGAATAGATAGGATTAATCCTCCTACGGAGAGGCTAACCTTGGGTAAATATGCGTCATGTGTTTCTTTGACATCGCTTTTCTCTGTGATTCACTCAATCTTGAAAAAAGGGGTATTCTCATATTATTGTCAAATATCTCCCTGTTTGTCACTGATGGTTGGAGGAGGTGTTTGTTGCATTTCCGTCGCAATCTTCCCCCTTTGTTTAACATTTTACGTAATTATCGTTCCGGATGATCACGGGTATCACGATTTAACGAGCGTTTAAGCTTACAGTGCGCGCATTGCTATATGTATTACAAGTCATATGCACGTACTACGCGTCACAAGTACAATACCTAGTATTTGGCTGAGTTTAAAGGTCCACTGACATCAAAATATATGTCGATTCCTGCTGGTGTATAATAGTATGTATATTACATAATCACGTAGTGTGGAATGAAAATATATTTCATATATTTTTTAATAATTTTTCTCCGTTTTTCCTCAGTACTGCTAAGCCCCGACTCCAAAAATTTCCTCCAGCTCAAGATTCCCACGGTGACATCATCAAATGTAGAAATAAACTGAACGATAGACAAAGTTATGCACATAGCTATTCATTGCAATGATTACCTGCTATTGCTTATAATAGCATCACAGGTTTGATATACTTCTTGCTTCTTCCTTGGCACATTTTGCAAATTTTGACATAGCAAACGATTATTCCCATATGAAAGGTTGTTAGATGGTATTGTGTAAAGACATGTGATGCTCTTGTTATGCTTGTGAGCAGGTGGAGGTATTCATTGCAATAGCTAGTTATGTGCATAAATTGTGTCTATTGTACTGCTCATTTCTACCTTAGATGATGTCACGGTGGGAATCTTGAGCTGGAGGAAATTTTTGGAGGCGGGGCTAGGCAGTACTGAGAAAAAATGTAGAAAAATTATTTAAAAATAAATGAAATATATTTTCATTACACAGTAAGTGAGTTTGCAATATACATACTATTATGCACCAGCAGAAGTCAACATATATTTTGATGTCAGGGGACCTTTAAAAGCGATGTGAATTGTACTGGTATGATATACCCCTGAAAGTATATAACGGAGCTGTTCTATATTATGTAGATGCAGAAAGTAGAGTATGAGCAATGTAATAAACATTATAATGTAGCCTCATGTACGATATTTTGGTGATTGAAAGGATGTATCTGCTAGTAACTGTAATTAAGTTATGATTTAGTTATAATTACACGATTATCACAAAGCCGTCTGTTACGTTGCAGTTCCTTTGGCGTTCAACCGTCAGATGGCGTCATTACCATACATTTTGCACGTGGTTTGTGTTTCACATTAATGTGCATAAAAGCAGGGAAGTGTTAGGAAGGAGAAGAAACTCAAGCATAATCTAACATCTTCATGCGTACTTAACTGTGCTAATGAATGTCAAAAGCATTCCACAATCATGAAAATACTTTGATGTACCATGCTTGGTGCCAGAATTTAGCTGAAAGATATATCTTCGATTGCCCATTTTTGTCTTTAGATGCTTTGCTTTTTATGAATTTGTTTGCAAATTTTTTGGAAGTTAAGGGCATAATTATAACAAAACTTGTACTCTGTTTATTCGAAAAGTAGTGAAGATTCATTACAAAAATTGAACATACAAGATATTTGGATTACTTATAAAATTGACTAATTTCTTCACTTTCGGGCATCTTGTACATTTGTGGGATTAAATCATAGTCAAAATGATATCTTAAACTGCGTATTGTTATTCACGGGGTTTGTGTGCGTTTGTGTGCAGCTCGGATATTTTACTCGAATTATTTATATTTTCTGATAACTGTTATGCTCGTAGAAGTATCGATTCCATCAACAGAATGTGACAAGCGAAATGAGACTCTTCAATTATCTTGTTCTCTCTGAGAAGCCGCTGTCACAAAGTCATGTTCATAATTGATAAAACACCTGAAACGCACAAGTTCAGAACACATAACTGTTCGGTGGAGTGGTACACGGGTTCAACGAAAGACATTTAAGTCATATCGTTCCATAACAGTATTGGCCCAAGGTGACATGCTGGCCAAGATCTTTAATTTACATCTTGCTTATGTTATTAAATCTGATAATAGTCGCTAACATCAGTTATTTATTTCTATTCATTTTGATACCTATCATCGAATTGGTGGAATGTGTGTTTATTGACGAGTGGGAACGTCGTCAAAAATGAGAAGGGATCTGGGACCTGTCTTACAAAGGTTTTTGATTAATATTAATCGTAACGGCCTGTACATTAGATATGGGATTTGCGATCGATTTTAGATCAATTGCAACTTGCTTTATATGACGAGGCCTAGGTGCATGTTCAGGGCTGTGGTTGAATAAGTGTAATCTGTGTAATGAAAAAAAAAAGGAGAGAGATATGAAGGTCTAGAAAAAGAGTGATCGGAGGGACGTGGGCCCTGTTGCATAAAACTTACCTTTGATGGCAACTTTGTTATCAATGGCATCTGCAATGGAAACCTTGAATTTGATTGACTGTTGAGCTGTGCGTCCATGGTAGCCACCATTGATGACAGAGTTACCATTAATGGTATTTTTTTATACAACAGGGCCATGGCGTGGTTTGTCTGAGAGGTAGATGACATAAATGGTTGGTTATACAAATGGGTGTGGCTTGGATCGATGGTAAGGGGTGGGGATTGTCTCACAGGTCGATGATATAAATTGTTGCCAAGACTGATAGATGTGACTTTGATCGATACTAAGGGGCTCGGGCTGTCTCAAAAGTCGATAAAATAAATAGTTGGTGACACCGTTGGGTGTTGCTTAGAGTATGGTAAGGGGTGTGATGTTCCTCAAAGGTCGATGAAATAAATTGTTGGTTATACTGGGGGATGTGGTTTGGATTGATGGTCAAGGGCGAGATTTGACTCAAAGGTTGATTCAGTAAATGGTTGATAAGAGTAATGGGTGTGGATTAGATTGGTGGTAACAGGCGTGGTTTTGTAAATGGTTGACAGACTAATATGTGTGTGGAAAGGGAAGATAGAAAGGAAGTGAGCTGTGATCTATAATCCAATGGATGGAATGATTAATGGGTTACTAAATTAGAAAAATAAGTTCCCTCTAATCTATGTAAAATTGTCCACTCAAAACGAATTTCACATTTGTTTGCCGCAAATCAAAATTCCATAAATATGATCAATGCCAACGGCGTCGCCGTTCAAACAATACTTTATTAATGGGAACCCCAAAGATTGTCCGAGGTTTGTTGAGTAGCAACAACTAATAGATTCAAAGTGCATTCCATCCATTGAATCTGAATGACAAGATACAGGTGAATGCAATAACGCGTTACTACGCAGTTAAGGGGAAAGTTGTGAATACATTGCGAAAATGGTCTATTGTTGACTTCCGTACAATCTATGGCATTTTGACTTCTATGACGTCACTGGTGGCGTGCTTTTTTTCCCCCAAATTTTCGTCAAACTGAGACCTTATTGCGGTAAAAAGATGTGAAATCGTTTTAGTGGATAGTTTTACATAGATTAGTGCGAACTTATTTGTCTTATTTAGTAACCCTTTAAGAGACTGGTTATTGATTGAGATAGGTGTCGTCTGCGTCAAAGATTTGTTTGAGTAAATGCCTGCGAAGACTGGTGTGTGGGTTTCTTGGTTGATGGTAAGGTGAATGGAATTAATCATGTAAGTGGTTGACGAACTGGTAGGTGTGGAAATGGAGTGATGGAATGGGCGTGGTTATCTGGATTTTGTCCTCATCCCAGCAATAGTAGAGGAGGCCAAACCATTTCTCCTAACACTGCGAACAAGCCACTGCTCGGCCAGATTGGATGATTAAATTATCAAATCGATTTAAAGTTCTAATTCACTTGCAAGTCTGGAGTCACATATTATAAGTTAGCGAACTTTACGACCAACTAGCACAGGCCGCTTTTCTGCCTGCGTTCAGATCTGTTCTCTGTGTTTTTACTATTGATGAAGTTAGAAAACAATTCATATGATAACTGTTATAAAGACTAGCAAGTGCCTGTGTTGTAAGTAATTCATTATACCTCTGGCAGACGAGTCTATCATTGTAAGCACGGTGTTTTATTTAAATTTTCTCCGCGTAACAAAAGCCATGTTCATAGTGTATTCTATTTACCATGTATGATGCATAATGGAATACATTGTTGTGCTCTGAATTGATTATCTAGTACACAGGGCATTGTTGTTTGTTTCTGATTTAGATGTTGGAAATTTAAAAATCTGTTCACATTTTAACATTCACATTGAAGTCAGCTATCAACATATTTTTAACAACAATTGATTTCCTTGTATACACAAATTAGTCAGTATCATGAATAGTTCGTTGGGTTCATATTAATTATGTTTACCAAGGAGAATACAAACACTGATACGAAGTTTAGCTCAATTACATCTAATCATTTGACAGTTTAAACAAAGTACATGTAGAATTATCTTGCAATTAACACAATCATGATGTAATGGATTTGTTTAAACTGACGTAATGCTGACACCATAATTATTCTAAGAAAAGAAAGGAAAGACAAGACAAGGTATGCTCGCTTGTAATGACTTGACTACGCATTGTATGTAACATATGTAACATGTGTAAGAATCACCATTGTGATAATGCAATTGCCGTACCATGCATCCTTGTACACCGATACATTTTCCCTTAAAGGTCAACCCTTTCCTGAACCAAACAAAATAATGTGTGTATTGCTACACACAAGGCAAATACATATGTATAGCTAATTAGCAAGGAAAAGAGTCACTTTACATGCTTTCACACAATAATACACATGGCTCCTCCAGAAAAGTGATAGGCCTATTCTGAAAAATGTCAAACGCCTGTATTTAAAGCGGCGGTTTAATGTAAACTGCGTACCAAACGTACACTAACTTCATGGTGCGCAAAATAAGTAACCATCTGATGCTGTCACAAAATCATTGATTTTAATCGCAAAATCCCAACAGTGGGTGATTTCAATCATTCGTTGCAATCACTATGTGGGCAAACTGAATAAACTATATTGATTCCCAGGACAAAATCAATGATATTAAGTGAATAATGTTTAATGTCGTTTTATTCAGCAACCCATAAAGTAAGTCTATGTTTAGTATAGGTATTCTGTTAAACCACAGGCCAGTGTGTTCCTGTATCTCATATTTGTCTGCTTATTAAATTCTCCTTTAACAAGCGCGTATCCAGGATTTTTTTGAGGGAAGGGGGGGGGGGGAGGGGTTCGAGTGGAAGTAAATCCCGCCGAGTCTCCAAAAGTTGATGTGTGTGTGTGTGTGTGGGGGGGGGGGGATGTGATGGATTTTTTTTTCAGCGCTGTAAATAAATTTTGCGTCATACATTATTGTGTAGGGGCACCGTTCGTCTACCAGACCGACCTCTGGGGAGACAAAAAAGAGAAAAAAGAAAAAAATATTGCAAAAAGGGGGGTTCACAATAAAGGGGAGGGTTTTAACCCCCCAAAACACAGAAGGGGAGGGGGTTGACCCCTCTAACCCCCCCCCCCCCCCCCCCCCCTCTGCATACGCGCCAGTTCCACAATCTATTACTTATCTCAGACGGAGAGTCCGGAAGACCTACATCATGCAGAGGACTAGTTGCTGGGTAGTCGGCCGATAGAATACTGGAATAGACTACCAGCAATGCAGTAATCTGCCCGCTTCGCCTTCTTAACGTAACATGTTTACTACGAAGACATTGCTAGGACGTTGGGCGCATGTTGTTATTTATGCGGGCAGATTTCTTTATTGGTACGTCGTCAAATCATGAGCTTGCAAAAACGTCATTCTCTTGATCTGGCTTGACATGGTCAGACGTTAATAACGCTCATTCACGATGTTCTTTTACATGTAATAAAATCATGTAAGTTAATTTAGGGTACGAAACTAATCTACAAGTTGGAGCTTTGCAAGTTTTCTACGATTCAGAACTTTAACGGGAGTGCATGTATCAATGTTCAAGATTTGTGATTTGCAGTGCCGAAGAGAATTTTGAAATCTCATGCTTTGAATATCGCTGACGAACTTTGATTTCCTATTGGTCTGTAGTGTAGTGGATGTTCCTACACTAAAGTACGCAGGCTACACCTTTGATTTCTACGTGTGAATAGTTGGTAAGTCCTGACTTCTGATTTGCTCGAGGATCGACTCGAGCCCCGTCGCGACCATGGATCGCCGCGTGGAGGACGTGGGGCTGAAGAAGCGGAACTTCGCCAACGGCAATGGCCGCCAATCGATGTCGCCCGTCAATGGTGATCATTCTCGACGTCGGATCCAGTCGTCGATCTCCGTGCCGCCCGAGCTGCAGCTGACATTGTCGTGGGAGAACCTGGAGGTGAGCCACCATCCATCCAGGAGCTTCCTCGGGAGACTCCGGGGAGAGCGACCTCCTCCAACCAAGAGGATCCTCAAAGGAGGTAAGACGGGTCAACATAATCACCACATCTTTGACATTTTCAATTAAATTCAAGGTAATTCGTCTCACGTCAACATTTTTAAAACAACGCAGGGAAGGACAAACAGGTATGTGATAGCTCACCAATTAACATGCAAAATTAACTTTACTTCTCAAACTTGCAGCAACGACCTGTTTCTTATAATACGGCACGTTTATTGCATCCGATAATGATAATGGAAACATGACATCGAACTAATCTTGAGTAAGTATGGCGTTTGTGTAACATTCTCGTATGGGTTGTTTTCCCACGGAGACCTAGTTCATAGACACAGTCAACCTCATTTACCGGCAATATTTTTTTTCTTCTTTTTTTTACAAAGCTACACCTACAGTCTGGACAGATGACATCGCATTTTGCTCCAAACAAAAACGAAGGTTCATCCCTTATGAACATGTTCTTTTCTTACGCGGGAAAAACTCAAGAGTCCCTTTTGAATTTTGTCTTCGAAACAAAAGACCAGGCTCATAGTGATTGGAGTGTCCAAATCTCCACTTTTGGCCGATTTATTCATGTCGAACAAATGTATGGACAGCTGATTTTGTTCATGACAACAATACGACTCAAAATGTATTCACAACTTTTCCAATTACGTACTGACGCGTTGTTACATTTTAACAAGTATTTAGTCATTCAGTTTCAATTATGTGAATGGATAGAATGCACTGCTATTATATCAATTGGTGCTAGTTGGGGAAACCTCAGACAATTAAAGGGGTTACTATTAGTAACATATGGAATATGTTTCATAACTTTGTACATACGTTCAGACAATGGTCTATTGTTTGGTACATGGATATCCTCAGCCGTTTAATTAATACAGATTCATTGTACTCTCCTCCTAGTCACACAAGAATGCTTTACAAAGATTTTCTCTTTGATCTTGATGTTTTTTTTTCGATCAAAGCTGTTTTCACCAAAACCTTCAATCGCTTTCACACAAAACGTTTACATGATATGTTGGCATGTTATGAGACCGCATGTGTTAAACGTGTCGCATTGCCAACCTTACCCAAATATCTGATTTGTTTAGAAATATTTTACACTGGAATTATTACTTCGTTTTAAGTTTCTATTGAAATATATTACGCCCTAGAACATGACGTCAACCCTGTATATACATGTCGTATACATGCATCACATGCGTTATAAGGTCTCTGGCCGATTTCAAAGTTATAATGTCGGGATGGGGGAGGGGGGAGGGATGTGGGTGGGTGGGGGGGGGCGGTCATGCAAATTATTTCCTGAAAATCAATATTTATCATACTGGTAAAATTGATATACTGTAGGACAACTTATAATCACATGTAAATACCTAATTAGATTATATTTAAAGTGCATTAAATTACTACCATATAAAAAGTATTGCTTATGGCGTCAATATATTCGAGATATGAATGAAAACGCCCATGAATCCAAACAACGTTCAGATGAATCCCCTTTTTCCTCTCCCACCCCACCCCACGGCACCCCAGTTAAAACACACACACACACACACGCGCACTCATGAACCGGTCAGTTGGAACGAAGTGGGTGGGGGAAACTTCATTATATAGCTCCATCCACTGACCTCCGTTGTAACAGGGATCCCTGGTTGTGGTTGTAACTTGAGCCGTGATGGCTGTGTAGAGGAATTAGCGTAGTCATGAATGTCAACGGTACCAGTACATTGTTGGGTTACTGAAAGCAGATCAGCTGAGTCATGGTACTACTGACGGTGCGTTCACACTGAATGTGAAACGGTTTGCCGCTACCGTTCGCCGCCGGCACTTTGACGTGGGCGATTTCCCGCCGATACGTAGCATGAAAATCCTTTTCTTTTTTTCTTTTCTTACCGCCGCGGCGATTTCTCCCTCCGCTCCAGGCGAGAACGCGTCGGGTGAAAGGTGGATCTTTGGGACGTGGGAGAGGTAGACCGCATCTATGGGAACGTACCATTTCATGTCATAGGTTGTTTTCCTGCCCTCTTTCATATAACCTTGATTCATCTCGGCGTCCTGCCCCTATAAATAATAGAGTGTAAATCTTTGATCGACTTCTCTATCATAAAGTATGACTGAGATCATGGAATTGATTTAGGGTCCATTTAATAACTGATACCCCTTACAACATATATAAAGAAATAATGTTATTAACGTGAATCTTAAAATTCCCTTCACCCGCAAATAGTTTCTTTGGGATGGGGGAGGGGGATAATTGTTTGTTTTATGTTTTTAATGGCGTCGCGAGCCGTGATATCGTTAAGATACTCAGTCACCATGAAAATGAAACCTATCGTAAGTAAGCTAAAGCTTGTAAAATACACCCCGTAATTTTTTTGAGAGCATCATACAAATTCATCCTTGTGAAGAGCTGAAAGTAATTTTCTAAACAGTCCAGAGAACATAAAAGAAGTTAATATGGCGGGAAAAAAAATATCCCTTGGGATTCAATATTAATCTTTTACTCTATTAACTCCAGCCTCTGTATTGATCTCATATTTTTAAATTTTGAAGAACAAATTTGGACACCAAAGAACCGTTCACACGCGAACAGTTAGCCGCTAATGCGTACCATTCACGCTGGTTTCTCCGCTCCGGTGAAACGGGGATTCCCTTTTCATTTACATATTATACATAATGTAGGAATTCGTGTTCTGCAGCGCGGTTGGAGAATACTGACGCGACACTACAGGCGGCAAGCGGCAAGGGGGAAACCTGGTTACTTCATTACATGGCGAAACGGGCTTGTTCCATGAATATATTCCATGTGTGTTTGTTCAGCGAAATGGAACATACATTGTCCATTATCATTAAAAGCGGTTATTTTTTCGTGTTTGCTCTTGTTTAGTGAGCGGTCTTTCGGATCCTGGGACAATCACTGCATTAATGGGAAGCAGGTAAGGAGTTCTTGTTTTCTCCTTGAACGGATTGTTTCGTCCATATTCGCTATGTTTCGTCCATATTCGTCCATATCCACCATGTTTCGTTGATGCCCACCCTGTCTCACCCATAATCGCCATGTTTCGTCCTTTCTCCAATGTCACAATTATTATGTACGTGCAACTGTTGTACTTCTGCTCTTATAATACACATAAATCCCATATCACATACAATGATATAACAGGCATTTCATCTGCCAATTATTGGCGTAACTCTTTAAAGGTCCCCTGTCATCAAAATGTATGTCGACTTATGTTGATGCAACATAATATGTACATAACAAAATCACTAACTGTTCAATGGAAATATGTGTCCTATATGTTAAAATAATTTTTCTTTATTTTTTGTCTGCACTGATAAGCCCCGCCTCCAAAAATCCTCCAACTCAAGATTCCCCCTGTGACATCATCATATGTAGAAATTAGCAGGATAATAAGCAGAATTTATGCACAAATTAAACATTGTAATAACTACCTCCACCTGCCCACAAGAGCATCACATGTCTTCACACAATACCATCTAATAAACTTTCATGTGGGAATAATCGTTTCCTTATGTCAGAAATGTGCTAGCTATATGATGCTATTATAAGCACTTGCAAGTATTCATTGTAATGTTAAGTTTGTGCATAAATTATGTCTATTACCCTGCTAATTTCTACCTCTGATGATGTTACAGGGGGAATCTTGAGTTGGAGGATATTTTGGAGGCAGGTCTTATCAGCGCTGAGAAAATAAAAAGAAAAATTATTCAGGACACATATTTCCGTTGAACAGTTAGTGATTTTATCATATACATATTAAGTTGCATCAATAGAAGTCAACATACATTTTGATGACAGGGACCTTTTAAGGAGCCAGCTTTCAGTTAACATGTGAGCTTAGAATTAGACAGTTGAGAAGTTGGGGGCATGTACTTTGTAAAAGTGAATTTGAAAAGTTGGCTTTGACGTGAAAGATAGACGGGAATAGAAGTGGGGGAAAGTATCACTCACTCTTCTCTTATTTAATTCGGATATTATTCCATTGTTAGGGCTTGTTATTCGGGTTTAATGGCAATACTACGCCTACACGACTCATGTCCCCCCCCCCCCCCCCCCCCAGGAATGCTAACAACCGATCACCAATGGTCACCAGCTACCATGTTTTAAGTAGATATAAAATGCATGCTCCTCGATCTTATTCAACTCCACCTAGTAATAACCTCGATGTCGTATGTTATCTTGATTAGTACATGTTTATACCCGTATCAATGTCGTTGACATTTATGTCCGTACAAATCATAGTGCACGATTATTATTGCTGGTAAGCTTTGCATTAAAACATGCTATTGCTACGAAGAACCATCGAAAATTTGCCTACCATACTTGTATTGCAGTTTTGTTTAAGTGAACGGCGTTTTCTAAATTAGACATTCATTTTATTTTATTTTTCATTTGGTTATAGTTGGGTACTGCATCGTTTAAAAGGTGGCTTTTGCGAAGAAGATGAAACAGGAGCAAAAGGAGGAAAACTTTGATAAATAACCTGACTCACTGGCTAGCAGAATAAGTGGGGGTTTTTTTCTAAACCATGCCGTGGAGCTGAGACAAATAGTTCACGACAGAGAGTTGTGGCAGTCCATGATCGCCTTCGTCACGGGATATGACACTTAGATAGATGGGATCGTTGGAAAGCTTATGTGTAACACATCACATGTATTTTTCAAGAGATCAATTGTTAACAAAAAGAAACAGTTTTCAAGTAAAGTAAGATGTTTCAGCCTTTCTGGACGAAGATCACGAATCACACGAAAGCTAGACTTTTGACGTCACTGCTTCGGGAACAACTTTACAACACGTTCCCTCAACGCAGTGCAAACCCCCTCGATATGGACATTCTGTGATGTCTCCCCCAGTAACTGCCAACATCTGTATAATGTTCTATGTACCAGCAAACTAGTTTTTACTATTTCCGGAATGAACGCAAATATAAACTTGCCTATTAAAAAATCTCTATGATGAATCTCCAACACAGCGGAGCAGGGAAGACGACCCTTCTGAATGTCTTGAACCAGCGGGGCCTGGCCGGGCTGGAGGTGAAGGGAGGTGTATACCTCAACGGCATCCCTATCGCTGACTACGGCCGTTCGACCAGCAAGCTGATTGGCTACGTACAGCAACACGACATTCTACCCGGGGAGCTGACCGTTAGAGAATACCTTACTTTCTGCGTGAGTGATAGCACGAGGTTCAGTCCGCACTTTCGCGGAACGTAGTTCTTCCGCAGAAATGCAGAAAGCGCAGTATTTATCGGGACTATCTCGGCTCTTTGCATTTTATGGGCAAAGTAAATTACGATACAGAAGATGAAGAGAACAATGGAGGAAAAAAGAAGAGGAAAATAACATCTTGAAAGAAACAGAAATAACGAACACGCAAATGGTATAGACATGATGCCGCATACCATGCTTTCAGCGCAAACCCGTTTCAGTGAGTCAGTCTTACTATAATGTAGTCAAATTTATGGATGTTTCTTCCCTTGGGGCCTAGTAACGAGTTATTCCATTAACCTGTACCTAACAATGGTATTTCAGTACTTGGAATCCACATGCATAGGGCAAACCTCGGGCAAGCTTACCGGCTGTCAGGGGCAACCTTTGTTAAACTCGTATGCATACAATTTGAATATGTTAGTAAATCGGTCTATAAGCTTGAATTACGAGCTTTTATATATTAGTACTTACCCTAACAACGCGCTAGCAAATTAGATGCTAGTCTTTCAAACACAAAGTCTAAGACACTGTTACGATAAGCCTTTCCATGAAACATTCACAACTGTTCCTTTACTTCGCGGTATCGCGATATCACATTCACTTGTATCTATTGGATCGGTTTCAATGAGTGGGATGCACTCCGATTGTCGCTAGTCGGACACACATCGGGCATGCTTTAGGGCAACAATTAGTTACGTGTTGTTTGAACGTCATGCATATTACTTGCATGCATAACGAATATGGTGTATTAGAAATGACAATAATAATTGGTGCATCTTCTGCGAATGTTAATTTCCTCATTTTTTCGATCATTAGGCGCAGCTGACGATGTCTCACGACCTTCCAGCCGAAGCTAAAATGGATAAAGTCAATGAAATACTGAAAGAGGTCAGTCTTTTTAATCTTATTCACTTATTTGTGTTCCGCCTATTCATATATTGATCAGATTCATTAACATTAACATTTTTATTATTGATTATTGATTAATCATTCCTTTTGTTTGTAAATCATTGAGGAAACACACTTTTAAGTTATGCTTATATTTTGCTGGTATCTACAGCATAATGTATCATCTTCCTTCCTATCGTACAGTTCTCACTCCGGAAGTGCGCCGACACAACGATACGCGGCAAGCAATCGGTATCGGGTGGAGAAAGGAAGAGAGTATCGGTCGCAACCAAGGTATGGTGGGGTAGAGAAACGGACCACTTTTGTTCATATAAATTAACACAGGTTTCTTATCTGGGCGATGTATCCATATCATTTTAAAGGACTTGTCTCATCCACTATAGCATTGGTCATGTTAGTTGCTAGGGATTGCTCTTTCAGGTACAGATAAATGGAGACAACAACATCTTAAAATCTTACCTATAATTATTAAGAATTACGTAATTGCACTCATTCCATTTTGCTGATTACAAATTTCCTCTTAGGGTATTAAAAATTGTATCTCCGACTCATACATTTGGAAGTACTGTATTTATCGTCTTTGGTGGAATTTCTCAATTTATTTATATGCGTATCAATTTAGTGTCCAGCTCAACATTCAATCTACACATGATGTTGAACTCGTTCTCTTGTATCAAAATTGTGAACAACCTATATGCTTTTTAGCCGCGATATGTTTTGATGCTTCCCAGTTGTTCGCCGAGCCGAGAATGTTGTTTCTGGACGAGCCTACGACGGGTCTCGACTCCTACATGGCTGCCCTTCTGGTCAAGAACCTGAAGGACCTGGCTGACCAGGGCTACAACATCATCTGTACCATCCACCAGCCCTCCGCAGATGTCTTCAACATGTTTGACCAGTAAGATAGCTCTCTTTGTCTTGTTGTTATATTTGTCATCCATGTCTTCTACTAAAATCGATACATTTTCCGCATTTGCATTTCCCTTTTGTCCCATCTTGTTTTTACATTCCTCTTCTTTTTCTCCATTTTCCTTTTCTGCTGTTGTATCTTCTTGTCCATCATATTCTATCCTTTTCTTCTTTCTGTTTACTTCACTCATATTTTTTTTCTTTATACTAAACATGTTTGTCGTTTATATTTTTATTTTGCAATCTCCGTCATCATCTCTTTTATTTCTTTAGTTCACAGTCATCTTGTTATTCGTCAAAAACTAGCTTCTCTTCTTTCTTTGCATTCTTCATTGTCTCCTTCAATTCATCCTTCTTCTTCTTCTTCTTCTTCTTCTTCTTCTTCTTCTTCTTCTTCTTCTTCTTCTTCTTCTTCTTCTTCTTCTTTTGTGAAAGGACGAACTTCCATAGTGCTCCGGAGTAAGTCTTTTTTTCTATATTGTTTAGACCTTTGTGGTCATTGTGTACTCACATTAGTGATTTATATACTTTCCTTGGTTTATCTAGACCAAGTCCACCGTGGTTCACATTCTTTATTTCCTGATATTGATTAATCTTTGTTACTGCCATTTTCTAGACCTGTCGCTCGCCAATATGGCCGGTGCAGCCGAACAGGTCTCCCGGGACCAGCCGGGGACCAGTTCGGCTAAGCCTCCCGTTGCTTCTGCTGGCGGACCGATAAAGGCAGTCAGTAGAAGCAATGGAATCTCGTTCAATGCAGCACCAGATATTTCCATACATGAATACATTAAAGCTTTTGTATCAACTACTCCTGCCAACCGTGTTCTCTCAGCGTCACGTATCAGTAATCAGCGCATTGCGATTTACCTCAATTCAAAGGACGATGTTCTCAGTGCAGTAAACAATGGGCAAACGTACAATAACACATACATTCCAGTTTCCCCTCTAGTTCTTCCAACCACCAGGCTCACATTATCAAATGTCTACCCGGAAATTCCGAACGATACCCTGACTAAGCAAATATCAAACTTCTGCAAAGTTGTGTCGCAAATTCGAGCAATTCCCTTGGGTCTCAAGGACAAAAATCGAGCAAATATCATGTCATTCCGAAGACACGTCCAAGTGTTGCTAAATCCCAACGTCACACCCCCCGATCACATAAATTTCAGCCACGCGGGAGCAAACTACCGCGTTTTTCTATCGACAGAATCAGTACGGTGTTTTGAGTGTGGAGAGACGGGCCATATCAGCCGGGCGTGCAAAAAAGCCGCACGGCAAGATGGGCCCACGATTGATAGTCAACCGCCCACATCAAATAAGGGTAAATCTGACCCTAAACACCCTCCCAAACGTTCAAAATCCGCGCAACCTAATTCCAGCGCTACATCTCAACACGTCCCTGCGCGTGAAAATCATGAATCTGCCGACCCGTCAAACGTGGGTCCACAGCCTAAACCCGTCTCGAATCACGACACAATCCCTACCGTAGAAGACTCCTTGTCAACTACATCACAAGTAGACGCTCCTCACAACCTCCCTAAAAATACCAATGCTTCTGTTTGCAACAACCATGAAAATGAAAATCCAACATCCACCCCTACTGACACCCCTTCAAATCCATCAAATCCACCAAAACCACCACCCGTTGTCTCTGTTTGGGGTACACCTCCCGCCCCTACCAGACTCTTTTCAGAAGTAGTCTCAAAAAGGAAACAGCCCCCAGCCCCTTCCTCTAACAAGACTCCTGTTCTCGTCCCCCTTCAATCACCAACCCCTCCACGGAAACTTCAGAAAAAAGTTTCCACCCCCAAAATGTTTCCGTCACCCACCCCCTCTCAAGCTTCTCACTCAGCACCGCCCACCCCACCCACTCCTGCTTCCACGGGAACAATTGATACTGACGCGACGATGTGGGAAGATACTGATGACGATTCTGTTGAATGGGCCTCCTCTTTTCCCTCTAGCCAGGGTCCCCTCTCAGATAAGGAACTTATTAAGTTTCTGAAAACAGTAAAAGCCCGGAAAAAACCTCTGGATGTTGCCAGAAAATTCACGTCAAACATTCCTGGACT
Organism: Arbacia lixula; assembly: GCA_963669155.1. NCBI lineage: Eukaryota > Metazoa > Echinodermata > Echinoidea > Arbacioida > Arbaciidae > Arbacia > Arbacia lixula. The sequence continues at coordinate 10,743,228 of OZ022594.1, forward strand.
CGTGCGCCAACTACGACCACTACGAAACAGCCCACTTTTTCAAAAAAGCACTCAGCAAAGGATTCAAAAACTAGTCAGAAAGTTAGAAGACTGTGCTTAATTTCTCATTCATTATATTTGTTGCAATGCATGCTTTCCTTTCCCTCTTCCTCCCTATGACAATATCGCTTCTCACACTCAATACTGGAGGCTGTTCTTCTCCCTTGAAAAATGCCTCTATCTATACCTACGTTAAAAATATTACTTCTGTACCGGATATTATATTTTTACAGGAAACTAATGATTTATCTGAAAAATGTTCGTGCTGGAATGTATGGTCATCATACCATCCAATTTGTAACCCTGGACCTACACGAGGATCAGGGGTAACCACGCTTCTAAAGGAAAATTCTCTTTGTATCATAGAAAATTCTGTCATTCATGATGGCCATATTTTATATGTCAAAATTGATCTTGATGGTGCCATATACCACTTGTATAATATTTTGATTCCTCAAGATGATACTTGTGCACTGAAGGCTATCAGTTCACTTTCATCTCACTTAAACCTACGCAAAGATGGACATATCATATTTGGTGGTGACTTTAACTGCACCCTAAATCCTGTTATTGACCGTTTATGCATGTCCACTGAACATAGATCAAAAATATCCACGGCTTTGAAAGCTTTGATTGAGAGTTCTCAATTTTGTGATGCCTGGCGCAAGCTACACCCCTTTGAACAAAAATTTTCTTGGCAGAGAAGAAATCCCTCTAGTGTTCATGGTGTTTCTAAGGTCAGATTGGATCGTTTTTATACACCTATTAGCTTAACTACATCCATCCACTCATGCTCAATCATACCTTGTTCCCTTTCAGATCACTCTGCCATATACCTGAAAATCAAACTTCCTTCTCCAAACCTGAGAGGAAGTGCTTTTTGGCACTTGAATAACTCACTACTTACTGATAAAAGTTATCAAGATATCATCATTCATTTCTGGAATACCTGGCAACAACAAATACATGACTTTCCGAATATTTGTGCATGGTGGGACTTTGGTAAATCCCACATAAAATCTCTTACTCAGATGTACGCTTCTAAGGTAGCTAATGAAAAGAAAGAAACTCTCTTGAACATTAACAAGACTATCGAAAAGCTTCAATCTAATTCAGACTTTACACCTGATATTCAACAGGCTCTAACTGAGCAGAGGGAGGAGCTCAATCTCCTCCTAAAAAAACAAGCTAAGGGAACTCTGATTAGGTCTCGCTTTCAATATGCCAATGAAGCTGATACAAGTTCCAGCTTCTTTTACAATCTTGAAAAAAACAACTCTATTTCAAAAACAATGTCTCGTATACGTCTTTCATCTGGTGTTATCACAGAGGATCAAGGAGAAATCAAAGCTCATGTACGAAATTTCTATGAACGCTTATATAGTAGTATTCCTACTGACCAAAACTCTCTTGAAACTATTCTATCGAATCTTCCTCGGCTTGAACCTGAAGAATCTGAAAATCTTGACGCTCCTTTGACACTTGATGAAATTACCACTGCTGTAAAACAGCTTGGAAATAACAAGTCTCCTGGTTTGGATGGCCTGTCTTCTGAATTTTACCTCACTTTTTGGCCGCTCCTTAAAAATGATCTCCTTTCTGTTCTGCAATATGCCATTACATCTGGGAATCTTCCAAACTCCTTTCATAAGGCGGTTATTACCCTCATTCCAAAAAAAAGGGGATCCGGCAGACATTGCAAATTGGCGCCCTGTATCCCTTCTCAACAACGACTACAAAATTTTTGCTAAGGCACTTGCAAACAGACTTAAACTGTGTATTGGCGATATCATTCATCATGACCAGTCGTACTGTGTACCTGGTAGAACAATATACGACAATATTATCTTGATAAGAGAAGTAATTCACTTTGCAAATTGCAATAACTTCCCTCTTGCTATTGTTAATCTAGATCAGAAGAAGGCCTTTGATAACGTTGACCACCACTATCTGTTCAGCACAATGAAAGCCATGGGTATCGGAGACTCTTTATCTCATGTGTAAAACTCTTGTACAAAAATGCTGAGGGTCTTTTTAAGGTGTGCAGATCTTTATCCGCACCTTTTCCCTTTCGTAAAGGCATTCGTCAAGGTTGTCCTATGTCTGGTCTGTTATATTCAATCGCCATAGAACCCTTCCTACATCTGTCAAGACAAAACCTCCGTGATTCTGGTTTTACCTTGCCCAACACCGGAACGAAAGTGTCTGTATCAGCGTATGCTGTTGATATATCTATTTTTGTTAGCTCTGACTCCGGTTTTGACACAATTCAAAGAGTGTATAACATTTTCAGTACTTCATCAAATGCCTGTCTTAACCATGAGAAATCACAAGGATTATGGCTAGGGTCTTGGTCCAGACGGAGTGAAAATCCTCTTCACTTTAAGTGGAATAATGAAGGACTAACATTTCTTGGGGTTCACCTTGGTACAAGCAACACATTCATAAATCAAAACTGGATGAAGTGTAAAGAAAAACTAAACAAAACTCTCACGCGGTGGACCTCCATTACACATAGTCTCTCATTGAAAGGCAAGATTCTCGTAGCAAATCAACTAGCTGCCTCAAAAATCTTTCACCATCTTGCCACTCTTTCTCCCCCTAAGTCGATATTGACAGAACTCCAAGAGATGCTCATCAACTTCGTCTGGTCCAATAAAAGACATCTTTTGAAAAAACAGATTCTATATCAGGAACCAAATAAAGGTGGACTTGGTCTAGTGTGTCTCCAAGCACGCGTTCTTGCATTTCGTTTTGCCTTCCTTCAGCGCTTTTTGAACCTTTCTTCCCATCCCGCATATGCTCTGTGCTCTTATAACCTAAAGAAGTACAAAAGACTCAACTTTGATTTCCAGTTGTTCCTCATTGAAACAGATCCAAAATATGACACGAGCCTGCCTTGTTTTTACTCCGAAGTGCTGAGTGCTTGGAGATCCTCCGGAGCACACATTGAAAGTTCGTCCTTCTCGGTCAACCATGTGTTAAATATTCCTTTAAACTACACCCCTTTACTTTCATGTGACTTGAATGGCACTATGGTTCTCCCTGCTCAACTTTTTGCACGCGGAATCAAACTCGTGAAGCATCTTCTCAACCTTACAAATGGCAAGTGGCTTCCGGCTGAAAATATAACTCTCACCACACTTCTTCGTCCTTCTGTTCGCATCCTTGAACTTGAACTCTCTTGGATGCATAAGAAACTGTCCAACAACTTTCCAGCGTTCTTCTGTTCCAACGGACTTCGACTTTCTGGCTTTCCACTTCATCATCTTGCTGCCAATATTTTGTCTCCATACACTGTCAAAGCCAATGACAATACGAACTTTCTCATCACATCCACCAAGCGATTGTATCACCTCTTCAACGTCTCCACAAACTCTCTTCCAATATCTTCTGTCACACACTGGCATGACATTGGCATTCTAGAACCCTCTTGTCGAGTTGCTTGGAGCGAAATATTTCAAGTGCCAGCCTCCAAAAAAGATGGAGACGTCCACTTCAAACTTCTCTACAATGTTCTGCCTTCATTAGCGGTTCTTCACCATATGAATCCGAACATTTCCTCATCATGCGGATGGTGCGGCGAAAGAGGCACAACTCTTCATCTGCTCTTCCTGTGCCCGCTCATCCAACCTGCATTAGGCCTTCTCCACCATCTCCTATCCCATCTGCTGCCCACGGCTAAGCTGAACTTTGAACTTTATTGGACTCTGATTCCGCGTGTACGAGGTCGTTGCAGGGAGACTGTTCGCCTATCCAATTTCCTTATCAGTTTGAAGAGCACACTGTACTGGCTTTATCGCACATCTCATTTTGTCGACCCTCTACCTATCTGGACCTTCAGAATAAAAAACAAAATCATTCTAGACTTTGAGTTCTACAAACTTCAAAACAACCTGTGTGCCTTCATGAAACGATGGTCTCAAAACAATTCAATATTTCTCCTTGACAACAATACAAACCTCACATGGTTGATCTAATTTGATTTGATGTTCTAGTTTATAAGTTTGTCATTTGAAAAATTGCTGAGTTGAAAAGTGATAAACTTTTCAACTCTTTTTGTACCTTCAAAGATAATAATTTTTTCCGTATTTGCTATGATTTTGATATCGTGCACTAGAACGAGTCGTCTTTGTTACAACCCTTTTAATTTGTGATATTATGTAAACTCTTTTTATGAACAATTTTTAATTTGTGTAAGCATTGCCCAAGTGTGGCTTTTGTTCGAAATTGAATTATGTATTATTGTAAAAATTGACTTAATAAAGGTTTACTTTGAAAAGTCAAAAAAGTCTTCTTCTTCTTCTTCATCTTCTTCTTCTTCTTCTTCTTCTTCTTCGCATATTTCTTATTTCCTTATCTTGATTACATAGTTGTCTGTACGAATATTTATCTTCAAATTGTTAATAATGTAGCTTTAATTATTATTATCATTATTATCATTATTATTATCATTGTCATTATTATTTAATCGGCAGGTAAATTCATTACACCATATAGCAACAATAGGAAACATGACTTATTGAAAACAGTAGTTATACTCATTGGCATGGCTTGGATGCATACAAAAGGGCTGTCCATGTAGGTTAACTTAATGCCCATGGTCCACAAATCCTCAAAACGAAACCATCAATAGGGACAGAAAATAGATATATTAGCAATACATTAGACATGCAACTGACATTGATTTCATATTTCGCATGGATCACGATTAGTATTAACAACGCCCTCTTCCAACAGACTCTTGATGCTAGCCGATGGCAACATCTCATACTTCGGGCCTCGGTCTGAGTCCCTGTCCTATTTCACCAACATCGGCTACACGTGCCCCGACACCTACTCCCCCGCCGATTACTTCATCGCTACCCTGGCCATCGTGCCCGGCGAGGAGGCGGCGTGTCTCAGCAGGGTCGGGGTGAGCATTAACCCTTCACATGCTGCATGCATCATTGCATAATCAATACACACGTAACTCTGTCATCAATGGTAACTACCATGGTAACATCGCTCGACAGCCAATCAAATCCAGGGTTTCCATAGAAGTTGCCATTAATAGCAAAATACGATCAATGGTACGTTTTAAGCAGCAGGGATCGAAACTTTTGTTTTGCAAGGAGAGGGTTAAAAGCGGCGCAATGTGGTTTACCGAACATAATTCACACACGTTTCTTTCTAAGCCAGTAGAGTGCTATTTCATTAAGAAGAGATTGAAGAACTTCCCTCTCTCTGTGCCATGGTCTGTCATGGTTAACCCTCTCATTACCATGGGCATGAAGGTGTGCAGTAAGCCAATGGGTTTTTCAAGACATGGTAATGTAAGGATTGTAGGCCCCTAGAAGATTTACACTATCCATTACCTTTAAAATCACGATAAAGTAAACTAATAGGAATAACATATTTCATGCAAATTAAATCAATACGTATGAATAAGATGAAAGAGCACGTAAAAGTACCCAACTCTTTTCCCTCCAAACCTCTAATTTCTAGTCTTCCCCTTTATCATCCATAATCCCAAATTCCCAGCCACTCATTATGCATGTTGTAAGGTCAACGAGAGTGAAGCAATACCTGTTGCTCATGTCATAGATGTTCCACAGTTAAAATGATGATGTCTTTATATTTCGTCTATAGAAAATCGCGTCTGAATTCAAGCGCTCTTCGTACGCCAGCAGAGCGAAGTCACGACTCGCCATAGAGCTCAACAGGAATTCTATAGTGGAGGTAAAGTCCATCTGAAGTCCTTAAAAAAAAAGTTTGGAGAGTTTTTTGAGCCACCTATTTCTCATTTATTTAAGACCTGTCTGTATAATTTCATGCATCAGATCATGAGCTAATATAGCCTCCTCTATTAAATAACACCGTTTTTGTAATAATTACTTCATGACGGAACCCCTCCCCTTTGTTTGCAGGTTGACTTTGACAAATTGACCATGTTGACCAGTATCTGACCCAGTATCCATTTATTTATTCACACATTCATAGGCCCAGATGCTGGTCAACTTATCAACTTCTGTTTGAGACCCAGAGAAGATATTCCACCATGAAGCAACTGATTATTATATACAAAATTTAGTGTGATTATACAGAGGAGGATATTAGCCAATGTATACATTTATACAAGCAGGTCTCAAAAAATAAGAAATGGGTGGCGAAAAAAACTTTTCAAACTTGATTGAAGAGTTCATGTGAGTAACGTAATAACACTGACTTTTTTTTACAACTACAAAGATGAGATTCCATGTCCTCTTGAAATTGAAAATTGTCATGGTTGTAGCATTGATCATGTCGATGAGAGATGGGAATAATAATGACGACGATATGAACAAGATTCCTTTACAAATGACATTTCTACTAATAAGCAAAATTGCATTACTGGTGATAATGATATTGGTGTGAAAATGATGGAACAAAGTATTGATGATTCAGATATTGTATTGAATTGTATTCACATATGTCATAAATATCATTAGTAGTTAAAATACTTTAGGACGTTATGATAAACGGAGAGGCGCACATCATAACAGTTGTTCTCACTCTTGTTTTGCAGGACTTCGTTGACGACGATGAAGAAATTGGGTATGTACCTTTATACAGCATAGTGCTCTTTCCTCTATTTGTATCATATAACACTATTGCGAAGGCAATGAATGGGAAATATAAGACAATTTGATAATAGTATCTAAACAAGACAAGGAATATTTGGATCACAGCCATATACCTGCAGAGTTAAAAATGCATCCGTAGTATCGATACAAGTTTATGATTATTGGCTTTTTATAAGTCGAATTCTCTCTAATGTTCTAATCTGGGGTTTTTCTGTAATATGTGCAATATATGATTGAACTTTTCCTGACTTTTTATTGAAAGAAATGATACATGTACATTTTGAATAGAAAACCAATTTATCACCATCACTTCAATGCTAAACCCATCAGTACCATAGGTGCTTGGAATGTGTAACATGTTAACGAGTCTTTTCTGACTTGGTATTGAGAAAGTTGGTATCTGAAAACATACTACTTGCATATTGACATCCCACTGTTACTCACATGATATGGCACTTAGATATTTGGATAAGTAAATGCTTCTGTCTTGGTTGACTCCTCTGCAGTTACCAGGCGGGTTGGTTCAAACAGACGAGCTACATCATCTGGCGAGGCTTCATCTACCTCAGAAGAAACCCAGCAATGCTCAAGACCAGGACGTTATTCATTGCGGTATGTATCCATTCCAACCATCAATCAATCAATCAACCAATCAATCAATCAATCAAATCAATCAAATCAATCAATCAATCAGTCACTCACTCAATCAATCAATCAGTCAAATATCAACCGAAAAGTTATCACTCAAAAATTAGTCAATATTAAGTGTCTCATTCAATGCATCATCAAGCAAGCAATCATTTAAAGCAATAATCTTTCCATAATTTGATCAAGAAATAAGTTGGCAAGCAACACTTAATAATCAATGAGATCATCGTTCACTAATCAGCATTTGAAAATGAATCAATTCATTAATCATGGAACAATAATCACTGATAGAATAGACTATTCAATTAGCAAAAGGGCAAACAATTTCTATACTAATAATCAATCAGTATAAAATCGATGGTTTTAAACTCTATCAACACATAATGATCTATTAATCAATGATGCAATAATTAATTAGGTAACATTCAACAATCGATCAATGTATGATGATTAGCTTAAAGTCAATGAAAAATCAATCAAATAATCGATTATTAATTGATGAATCCATCAATTGATACTCATGTCCCTTGATGTCCCATAGTTTATGTGCCTGATGATGATGCTGATGTATTGGAATCCCATGGCCACCTACACGCAGTCTCACAAACATAAATTATCAGTCAATCGATCAAACAATCAATTAATACTCAATGGATATATCAACCAATAACTTACCCGCTTGATGTTTCATAGTTCATGTGACCGGTGATGATGCTGATGTAGGCCTACTGGAAGCCCAGGTGCACCCACACCCAGTCTCACAAACATCAATTATCAATCAATCAATCAATCAAACAATTGATGAAAATTCAATTAATCTATCAACCAAGAAGTTAACCCTTTGATGTCTAGTAGATCGTTTGCCTGGTAATGATACTGATGGACAGGAATCATACAGCCATCTACATTCAGTCTCTCATCAATAATCGATTAGTAATCAATGAATCCATCAATTAATGCCCATTCTCATTGTAGTTCATGTGCCTGGTGATGATGCTGATGTACTGGAATCCTTCGGCCACCTACACGCAGTCTCGCATCACAGCCGTGCGCGGTCTCCTCTACTTCTTCTGCGCGAACTTCACCTTCGTCAACGCCGCCCGGATACTAGTGGTATGTTCAGTCACTGCCCGATTTTGCCTAGAGTCTATGGACACAACTACGTCTGGCAGTGGAGACTATGCACCCATTCCTGCCTGCTTTAACATGTCCAAGGGCTTAGTCTGTACTGCTTCCAGACCCGGTGTGTTCATGCACTCCACAGCCTAGAACATAGACCAGGGCCCGTTGCAAAAAAAACTTACCACTAATGATAACTCTGCCTTCAATGGTGACTACCATGGTAACAACAGCAAATCAAATTCAAGGTTTAATTCAAGGTCAAAAAAGTTGCCATTGGTAGCAAAGTTAGCATCAATGGTAAGTTTTCTGCAAGAAGGCCCAGGCCGGAGTCAGTGTGAAGGAAGGAAAGAGGTGGCACGTGGTGGTGTGGAATAGCCGAATAAATGTACATGTAATTACTTTAGTAGTTTAGGGGGAAGAGTCCAGTGCTAACTCAAATTTGATTACATAGGATGATTGTAAATTGTGCCCCCCCCCCCCTCCTGTAGAAAAACCCCAATAGTTCGTGTTCAAATGCTTTTAGCTAAATGAAATTATTTTACTTCATTTGATCACATTTTTTGCATTTTTGCCTGCTTTTCCAATACATAAAATGATATTGGCCTAAAAGATTTTTTAAGTACATAATGCAAATATCTTTTTAACATTTAAAGAACAAAATCTAAAGAAATAACAAATAAAGGCCTATTCATGATAACCCATTGATGGAATGAAAGTTCTTTATGTTAATCAGACCATATAAATTTTTGAAATGGAAAATATTAGCAGCAACGATTCTTAACACAACCAAATTTGCTTTAATGACTTTTGTCGCCTACTTCATATCTTTTTCCTTTACATTTTCTATTTGAATAACTTAATATTATTGTGTTTGAAATATTGCTTCTGTGAATTATTTTAAAGTGCATGATTATACCTTTGTTTTGTTGGTATGTAGAACATGATTGTAAAGAAAATACATGGTTCAAAGTTTTTAATTGAATTGGAATTGACTGTGTGTAATACCCATACTAGGTCCTTCCCCACGAGCTTCCGTTGATGATCCGAGAGCATCTGGATGGGATGTACTCCGTTTCCGCCTACTACGTCGGGACCTTCATCTCGCAGGTTAGGGGACATTCCTTATAGGGTTAGTCCACCCTGAAATTAAAATGATTCCAACAGAAGCACGGACATCATTGAAGCATACTGGCATATAAGTTACGGTTTGATGAAAGTACTGTCAAACTGATGAGAAAGTTACGATTATTTGAAGTATCGATTTCGAAGTTTGTGACGTTGAGATTGCGAGATGCTCCCCCATATTCTGTAGTAATTTTTTTGAAAATGTCGATTTTCCCAAAAAGATGTGCATCATTTTACTTGTGCATTTGATACGTCATCAATTCGTTTTTACACACATACCTCTATTTAAAAATATCATTATTCCTTCATCAAAACCAGGAAAAGGGCAGTCTATGGAATCATACATCACACGTTATGGGAAAGCGCCTCGCACGTGACGTCACAAAATTGAAATATTAGAACATCATACTTTCTAATCCTTTGACGGAGTTTCGTCAAACATTCATTAATTATTATGTTTCTTTCGTGTTTCTGCTCTTATTGAAACCAACTTGTCTACAGGGTGGACTATCCCTTTAAATCTGAGGATGAACAGTCGAGCTATCTTAATATGATACCACATTTGTCTACGATAATTATGTAACTCAAGATATATATTACTCCTTAAAATTGACCTGACACGAACTTACACAACTTTTTTAGTGGTTCAGTATAGTTTCAAGGTGCAGTGATAATACGTAATACGTATTTAACATTCGTATTTGATATAGCATATTGCATACTGTTCAACATATTCAAACGTTTTGTTGTGACTGTGTATTTTTCGCCATGCATTTAGCAGTAATTGAGCTATGACATGAGTTTTGTATGCATGTATTCTTTGATTAGTTTTCTCAATGAGTCATACGGCGCTCATGTTAACCAATATCCTTAAATGGTTTCTTACGTTAGTTCTAGCCATATCACGAACCTACTTCCTCATTAGGTTCTCCTTAGGTCTAAAGTAAAATTCGAGTTGTTTTCTTCTTATTAATATTCAAAGAGGTATTCAGTGCATGGTATTTAATTAAAAACTTAACAACATGATGACATAGCTTGAGCCGCGGATTAGTTAATCCTTTATACCTCTCCATTGCCACACAGTGCTCCTTGGGCGTGGTGCTCATGGTCCTATCTGTGACGTCAGTGTACTTCCTTGGCGGTCTTGAAGCTAGAGTGGACACGTTCTTCACGTGCCTTCTCATCCTCATGCTCTCTTATCTCATCAATGTCGGATTTGGTAAGGGGAGAAACACATTGTTCTTTCGAAGAAATATTGAAACCGAGTTATCCAAACTCCTGTGTATAGATGGCTATGTACTCTGCACTTGTTCTTCCTTGATCTGATCAGGGAGGTGTTAGCAAGGAGAAGAAACTCGAGCATAATATATTCAAACATATGTATGGGTTCTAAAGCGTGCTCATGAATGTCAAAAGCATTCCATAATCATAAAATTGCTCTGATGTACCATGTGCCGACCCGACATTTAGCTTTTGTTAACTTGAAAAAAATCTTAAATCATTTATTTGTCTCTAGGAGTTTTGTTTTTGACACATTTGTTTGTAAACTATAAGGAAGTTAAGAGAAGATTATGACAGATCCTTTACTCTGCTTTTTTCGAAAAGTGATGAGGAATCATTAAAAAAATCGGACATATAAGATATTTGTACTGCTTACAAAATTGACTAATTTCTTCACTTTCTGATATCTTGTGCATTTGTGGGATTCAACCATTTTCAAAATTATATATTAAGCTGTGTATTATCATTAACGGTGTTTGTGTGCGTTTGAGTTCAGCGGAGATATTTTACTTGAAAAACTTGTTTACATGTGTTTGCTGACACTTATGCTCATGGAAGTATTGATGCCATTAACAGAACGGAACAAGCGAAATGAGAATATACATTTCTTTTGTTCTCTCTGAGAAGCCGTTGCCACACAATCGTGTTCATAATTCTTCAAACACCTGAACAGCACCTGGTGAGAACACATAACTTTTCAGCGGCGTGGAGCATGGGTTCAAAGAAAGAAGTTAATTCATATCCTTCCATAACAAATCCCTGATCTGACATATCTCTCTGTCTCTCTATCCATCCCCTAGTTGCCCTGCAGTCGTCAATCTGGGAGAAGCCGCACCGGACCGTCAGCCTGACCACACCCCTGATCTTCGTCATGAATGTGCTGGGAGGTTTCTACATCAATCCCAGGTGAGCATAAGCCGCAGTCTTGGTACAAGGCTGCTTAAATCTAAGTATTCACATCCTTTAAATACGATCATCACAAAGATATTACGTAGTCGGTCCGATCTCTCAGTATGGAAAAGTATATACATGTGTTAATAGCAATTATATTATCTCATAATTACTCTTACATTATTAACTAAAAAAAACTGCACTTCGAAATATGGAGGCCAGTCGCGGCTAACTCACCAAAACGACTGGCGAGAAAGTCTAACCATAGAGAAGAAACTCGCATTTGTAAAAGTTATTGATGATGAAAATTTAATAGTACGGCTTTGCCGGGGTTAACTGGACTTGATACTGAGAGTGTATTTTAAATAAACCAACCACAATGTATCATGTGCTTTATTCGTGCCGGTCTGGCAGGCACAAGTAATACTACCCTGTTCTTTGAGTGTCAGGAAAAATGCCGTTCTAGGCGAATTGTGTGTACTGATGATGAAATAACCACAAATGGCACACCATTAAGGGTTCAATATAGTGTGTTAGTATTGCGTGTCTGTGTGATTAAAAGCGAATTACTCCTTCTCTCAGTCGCAAGCATAAACTTCCCCAACACTCATAGAGTCTGAAGTGGATGTCGTCACATGAGCATGTTGTGAAGACGAATTGGTTCTAAAATTCACTCCAGTGAGAGGTTTTAGCGGCCCGATATTGTCTATCGGCCAAATGTCGGGCATTTCCAATTACAGTCCCCGCTGTGATCACCGCTACTTGCTCTACCTGCATTGTTTAGAACCAGTTGTCTTGACAATTATGCTCAAATTACGTCAAACTTCAGTACTCTATACCATGTATACGGTTGTTGCTTTACCCTGGTCCTAACCATGGATGCCACCCCCCCCCCCCCTCCACCTAGGTCCGTGGCCACATACCTGCTGCCCATCCTGTACATCGACTGGGTGCCCTGGGCATACGAGCTGCTCAACATCAACCAGTGGAGGAACGTACAGAACATCGGTGAGAAGAGCACAGGATTGATTGAATGATTGATTGATTAGTGGACTTGTTGGTTTGTTGATTGATCGATTGATTTAGTGGATTGATTGATTGATTGATTGATTGATTGATTGATTGATTGATTGATTGATTGGTGGATGGGTTGGTTGGTGGGTGGGTGGGTTGTTTGATGGATTGATGGCGAAATTGGTTGATAATTTGAAAAGAGGACAAATTGTTGACTGATTGGCTGGGTGATTGATTGATGAAAAAATTGGTCGAATGATTAGTTCCTTGATTGATTGATTGATTGATTGATTGATTGATTGATTGATTGATTGGTGGATGGGTTGGTTGGTGGGTGGGTGGGTTGTTTGATGGATTGATGGCGAAATTGGTTGATAATTTGAAAAGAGGACAAATTGTTGACTGATTGGCTGGGTGATTGATTGATGAAAAAATTGGTCGAATGATTAGTTCCTTGATTGATTGATTTGTATACTTACTACGTATATTGATTAATTAATTAATAGGTTTATTAATTCTTTTGTTCGCACACAGTAGTATTTACAAGTCCGTATCGAACTGATGCTGCGGGTTTACTGGGCCATAACGCCAAAATATTTTGTCATATTATGATATGATTTATGTATTCCGAGTATCGAAACACTTTGTTTTTAAATCCATGTTTACTACAAATAACATAAATAATAGATACTGGACAAATTTAAAGTATTTTTGCACACTAGGGTCCATCTATCTATCTAAATGGCCCATCATGTGGCGGACATGGTGTGCCACAACTCTCTGTCCTGAACGCTTTGCATCAGCTCCACGTCCATGGTTAACCCCTTGCTCTGCAAGTCAGTCAGACCGCTCCTCAAAGAAATCCTCCTCCTTACCTTGCTCTATTTCCACTTAATCTGTACAACCTATCATTGTGATTGATGCTGAACTTTAAAACGAGCTTTCAGTGAAATTACTTTCCCTTTTTGACAGAGTGTGATGGCGAGACTGCGTGCCTGGCTCACGGCAATCAGGTCTTGTACCGATACGGATTCAATCCAGTAAGTATAAGTATTATTCGTTGCAACGGTTGTGCTGGTAATAGAAGTAGTAGTAGTAGGAACTGTAGTATTAGAAGTAGTTGTACTAGTAGTAGTAGTAGTAGTAGTAGTAGCAGCAGCAGCAGTAGCAGTAATAGAAGGAGTAGTAGCAGTAGCAGTTGTAGTAGTAGTAGTAGTAGTAGTAGTAGTAGTAGTAGTAGTAGTAGTAGTAGTAGTAGCAGAAGAATTTGTAGTAGTAGTAGCAGTAGTAATATTAGTAGTAGTAGTGGTAGTAGTAGAAGAAGAAGTAGTAGTAGTAGTAACTGTAGTAGTATGATAGAAAAATCAATAGTAGTAGTAGTAGTAGTAGTAGTAGTAACTGTAGTAGTGTAATAGTAGAATTAATATTAGTGGTATAACAATGTTTATAGTATAAGAAATAACGGTCTACAAGATGAATAGGAAGAAACAGAATTAAACAATATTACAATACATTTCGTTTTGGATCAATTTATTATATGCTGACACATTTATACTAATTACCATTTAAATTTTGTCTCACCCCCCCCCCCCCGCCTCTTTTTTTTTTTTCTCTCTCTCTCTCTCGTTCGCTCGCTCTCTCTCTTTCTCTCTCTCTCTTTGTCTCTCTTACCTTACCTCAAACTATCTCTTTCATTACTTCCCTCTCTCCCTTTCTCTCTCCCTCCCTCTCTCTTTCTCTCTCTCTCTCTCTTTCTCTCCTATGTTTTTTCTCTCTCTATCTGCCTCTTACGTTCTCTCTCACGCTCTCTCCGCCACTGCCTGTCTCTGTCTTCCATTCCGTCCTGCTCCTGCCCCCCCCCCCTCCCCCAACCCCACCTATTCTCCTGCCCCTCCCGCAAACCCACCCATTCTTCCGCCCGTCCCTACTCCACCACAGTCTGACCAGGTGAGGGACTACATGACCTTGTGCTGTCAGGTGTTCGGCTACCACGCCCTAACGTTCTGCATCCTCCAGCTCAAGATGAAGTACAAGTGGAGTGGCTAACCGTCTTGCGTGCACCCGCGTCCTAAAGGCCAACGCAGACGACACGACTGAACCACGGTTGCGTATGCAATCGTAAGGGCATGCGCCTGGAAATATGACATCACCCTCTTGCACAAATTCAATGACCGGGTCCTGCGATTCAGTCAGTCGCAGAGTCGTACGACTGATCGGATCGTGTCGCCTGCGTTTGCATTAATAGTCATTCAATACGCACGAATATCTTACTCTCCGCCGATGACACTAGTTTTATCATCAACGAAAGTGATAAGATGATCTTTGATAGATATCATTATGCTTTATTAATCAATATTTTTATGTATAATTTTCACGTTCTAGTAGGCTATTCTAGAGTGATCCAGATCCATTCAATTTTATAAAATATCTAACAATATAACCTAATAATCTAAAAGTAATTAATCTCTTCATAGGAAGACAAACAGTTTATAAAAGGAAACTTATGTTTTAAAGTGCAATACAAATTTTATTTTTTTTCCTTTGCACGATATGATGATAGAGTATATCAGCTCCATCGCTGTCATATAAAAAAACGATGTAAATGAACCAAAATGTTACCTTCCTGCAGAAGGTTGTTGTGACATACAAAAAAGCAAAATTAGCCCTGTCGAAATCTATATATTACTATATAACTACGAGCGTAGATTAACAATGACAGCGATGTTTTAACATCCACACACAACATGTTGTATCGCTTATATCCCACATATATAAACATATCAATATGCATATAAATATATATACATACATACATATATATGTGTATGGGTATATGAATATCTAAATATAAAACTGCAAGCACCTTCTGTATTATAGAACTCTTAAGTAGCAGTAGTAGTAGTAGAAGAAGTAGTAACGCCCCACGGATAATCAAATGAGGTACAACATCAAATTTGTTTTGTTACAGTAGTTCATCCATGTATTTGCCATGATAGCATCTTTGCGCTTTCTTGTCACAAATACCAAAGCTATGTAAGTTGCTTTATTCGTTGAGTCTATTTATTTATATCGTTACGCCATGGTACACCAATCCAGGATATACATCCAATGATAATAACTATATGTATATATTATGTATTCCGGGTTGTGTGTTAAGTAAAATTTACGCCCGTCTGTTTTCAGAGGAATAAGTAAAATAATTTGTTTTAATAATCATAGGGACATATTTTGGTGAAGAATAAATTCACACCATTTACGAAGGGAGGCATTGCGTAATGATGCGTCTTGTTTTGGTGTGTTTTCTTTGAGGAATTTATGTTACATTTCTTTGCGTCAACACTCACGGACAGGGAAATGGCATGACTGGCTGCTAGCATTTAGTTCATTTGAATGATAAATTATAAAAAGGGCCCATTTTCCTACCTAAGTTTTCATGAACGTCCGGTGCGATCATGATGAGAAGATGAACATCGTGGTTCATACTTTAGGACCTATAAAACTATGTAATAACTGTGTAACTGGTTAGAGATAAAGACTTATGACGTATAAACTGACGTTTGAACTTCGATGAGATCCCAGAATAAACAAAAATCATTTATCATCCAACATCAGTTATGACGTCAACAATAAAACTGCAAATGAAGGAACCCTGATTCATAAATAATGAAACAGAGAGAAAAAGAAACAGAGGGAGACAAAAAGAAAAAGAGGGCGGGGAGGGGGAGGAGGGGGGGGCTAGAAACGTCGAGGGGGAACCGTAGAACCTACTATGAGTAGCAAGATGGTAAATAAAATCATTCAACCTGTTCAATAAGAGTTCAACCCTTTCTGTTCCAGATCAAATGTAGGTCTATAGCATTTATGTGCATTACTGGTAAAAAAAAATATACACATAGCACATTAGAAGTTAATTGAGAAGAGGGGGTGGGCCGTGTCACCCTAATGTGCCTTCCTTGATGCCGCGGCTAGACAGCGCGGGTTGGCTAGATCCACGTACTCGCTTCATACGCTACATCATCCGCTAGACCAGGTCCTTGGTGACGCTAGACCAGGTCCGCGGTGTTGCAGTCCACCCTATGAGCCAAGAAGAGTTGTACCCACTCCACAGCCCGTAGCTTACGGGGGATCTTGAGCTGGCCGGCCGCTGCCGTCGACGTCTCCAGAAGCAAGACCCTGAATGCTGAAAAGGCTACGTGGTCGACCAGGATCACCCGGGATGGCCCCAAAGTCTTCTTCTCGCGGCAGTGGTCGTAGCTCTCCGCCGCGCTGCGCAGGTTGGCGTCGAACTCCGCCTCGAACTAGGATAGAGGGAATCAACAGGGATTGATTGGTGAATTGGTGGATTGGTATTGATTGATTAAATAACTGTCTGAACATACTTAACTGCGGCAAACCTCCCTGGAACTTACACCTCTATGTCGGATAGAAGGAGATATAAAGTGACTGATTGATCGTTCGTTTAATTGATGGATGGACTGACTGGCTGATTAGTTGTATGGCTCGGTGATTTGAACAATTTATTTATTGATAGCTATAGAGAGAGATAGATTGAGCGACTGATAATTAATGAGTGATTGATTGATTGAATGATGATAGACGGTTATAAAACATATACACTTTGATCCGCACCTATGCAAAAATTGCCTTTGACAATGTTTGAACAGAGGACCCATTTGGACGAGAACGAAATACAAGGAGAAAAAGGGAATTAATCGAGAAGAAAATACCTTCTTGCGTTCCTCGATGTGAGTGATCAGCTCGTGCTCCTTGTCCACTGAGAGCTCAACGAAGATGACGTAGTACATGACACGGCCATCGGACTCCTCGCCTACAGACGAGGAAAATGAGCGAAGAACTATTTTCGAGATCAAAATTTATACTTTCTCTCTCTCTCGTTCCCTCTCAAAATCTGCCTTCTCATCATTTCTCTCACCCCCTCCCTCTCACGTCACAACGTCTTCTCTCTCTCTCTCTCGATCGATCGATCGATCGAATAATGACTATTCATAACTAGCATTGATATTCTCTTGAACGTTTAAGAGTACTGCACGGCCTACATTTAAAATAGAAGCTACATGATCACACAATGATTAGCCATAGCTATCATAACGTCAACTATTACTTGTACCTGTGGCTTCCTCGTACACCGGACTTTCTGCGCAGACGTAATGGATGACGTCAACGCCTTCCCACTTCTCCATAGTTTCCTTCAGCGCCCTGGTAACAGACACTTCGGATGTCTTCTCACTGCGGATGTTGAGCAGTTCACCATTCCTAGACAGGGGCGGAGCAGGAACAATTTCATCATCTCATACGGGTTCTTTTATAGATGTAAGATAAAGCATACTAGTAGTGGAGATAACGAGACCTGAAATCATGGTAGAACTGTCCTGCCGCCAAAGCTGACAGCCGAGGTTTCATATAAATGTCTTTATATATAGGTGAAGACATCTCTACCTCGTCCGCGCACTCCTGCTCCGCCACATTTAGCTTTAGTTTTTCTCCCTTACATAGGACAAGCTTCTCACAAGATTCAGCGGATTCTCAAGAACGTCAACATCCAGGTCAGGCACCGATCTTCAGGTAAGCTGCACACCAAGCTCTTCACCCACAAAGGAAACCGCCGGACACTCAACCAGGAGTCTACAAGATACCGTGTGAATGCGGTCAGTTCTACGTTGGAGAAACCGGAAGAAGCCTTAGGACCAGACTCAAGGAACACCAGACCAGCTTTAGACGGAACGAGTGGGAGAAATCAGCTATCGTCAAACATGCTCAGCAACAGAATCATCGCATCGACTGGTCCAACGCAGAACTCATCACATCCATTAAGCACTGGCACACCGGCGCGTGAGAGAAGCCATCGAGATTCTTCAACACGACACGGTACCACAGGAGAGCGGACTTGTGATCAACGATATCTGGATGCCACTTCTTCACCACGCAAACCGGCAGCACCACCACGCACAACGCACACGGGACGACGACCTACCCGAAAGCTCGGGGAATTGAATACGCCGCACTTTCGCGCCGTTTCACGCTCCAGTGCACACCGCGCATTCGCGCCGCACTTTCGCACCTATTCAGCTGTTTCACGCTCTAGTGCACACAGCACATTCGCGCCGAAACGCTCTATTCCTATTGGCTGATTTCGGACACTCTCGGGTTATTTCGGATCCCTTCGGATCGCATAAATACCCGGCGCGTTCGTTAGTTTCTTCGAGTTATTCTCCGGATGACGGACAGAGCACACTGCCCGAAACGTCGAGACTGATACTCCCTCTTTCAGATTTTGAAAGAAACCTATAGTTAGTTGCAGAACTGACTATAACTTTTCTACACTTTTCTCATTTTTCTCTTCTTTTCTTTTCTTTTCTCTTTATCACTACTTTGTGACTAGTTCACAACTTTCATCAACACCCACCCTCTTCTTCTACCTCCATTCCATCCCATTTATTTTCGGTTTAAAACACCGAAAACTTAAGCTAAAAATAGTCTTGTGTAAGTGTTATAAAATATAAAAATTCACCTCTCCTTTTTTCACTTTTCACTTTCCTTTCCTTTCTTCACCCCATAAGTGAGCCAATTATCCGAAAGCATACAACCACATGGTGTTACCGAAAGTTTTGCTATTTTCTAAATAGTATTTATTAGTACACTCTCACCATGGAAACATTCAAAGAACAATTAAATGTCTTTAAGTTTTGCATGATTAACTCACGTCCGTTCAGAAAGTTTGTCACGTTTTCATTCACACCTTTTGTTCATGTTGTTAGTGATATGATAAAAAATAAATGTATTATCAAAATCCTTTTTTGTCTTTCTGCTTGTCCTTGGCATTATCCTTGTCATCGACATTGTCCTTGCCACCAACGACATTGCCATTATCCTTGTCCTTGTCATTGACATTGTCCTTGTCAATGACCTTGTCATCTTTATTGACATTGTCCTTGTCAACGACATTGTCCTTGTCATTATCTTTGTTCTTATCATCGACATTGTCATGCCCATTGACATAGTGACCGTCCTGGTGTCCACACCTACCTGTACTGGAACTGGAAGATGGGAGCCTTGTTGTAGAATCCCGTGATCCTGACCACGTCGCCCATGCGGTATCGGTACAGCCCATCCCTGTTGGTGATCACCATCTCATAGCACTCACCAACACACACCTCCTCCATCAGAAGGGTTCCCGGGTTCTCCTCGTCACTGAGAGAAAGAGAGAGAGAGGGAGAGAGAGGGAGAGAGAGAGAGAGAGAAATAGGTATAGAGGGGGTGAGAAAGAGTGGGAAGGGAGAAAGTCGTAAGGGGAGAGGAAGAGGGAGAGCAGGGGTACCATGGGAGAGAAAGGAAGAGAGGGGAGAGAAAGGAAGAGAGGGGAGAGATGGGCAGACAGAAAGTAGAAAGACGAGGAGAAGAGAAGAGGGAGAGGGGGGCATAAGAAGAGAGGAAGGGAGAAAGGAGAGAGAGTGAGTAACAGAGGGGGTAGACAAAGAGAGAGAGAGGG
Source organism: Arbacia lixula (assembly GCA_963669155.1). Classification (NCBI taxonomy): domain Eukaryota; kingdom Metazoa; phylum Echinodermata; class Echinoidea; order Arbacioida; family Arbaciidae; genus Arbacia; species Arbacia lixula. The sequence goes on from OZ022594.1 coordinate 10,763,460, forward strand.
GGGGGGAGAGAGAGAGAGGGTGGGGGGGGGGGAGAGAGAGAGATAGAGAGAGATGAAATTAAATAAGAAAAAAAACAATAATTAGATAAATCTGAATAACATGGATTAAAATGACTATCATCGGAATGTCCAAATTCATTGCAACGCTTGATACCAGTTCGCCTTACTTTAAAAGTGTGAAACGAACTTTAGTTTTAGTTGTCTATGACACATTTCTATTCTTTCCACTTACCGAACCAAATATTATCCTTTAGTTAGTACTATCAACGCAATCATGTTAACTCAACTGTTTTTTTTTTTTTATCGTCGGTTGAGAGAAAAAACAGTGTTAAAGATGATCATGTTTCAAACCAGAGTGAAGTTAACGCCATATACTCTGTGCAGCGTTATTGCCCTTCAAATTCTCAACGAGCTAAAACGCACTCAACAGACGAGATATTTCTAGGATGGAGGCAGATGACAGAGGAAACGGTGGATACCTGAAGGCCGCAGGGATGAACTCATAGAAGAGGCCGCTGGGTCGGCAGACATACTTGGTCTGCCCGTCATCCGGGAACTCACAGGCGTATCCCATCAACCCCTCCGTCGACACGTAGAAGCCAGAGAAAATCTTCAGATCTGGAGGAAATTTCAAGCAGCAACACAATCAGCGTGACTTAGTCACCCTCCCAACAGACTGGAATAATATTTGATGTTGTCGAAGGGAGGACGAGAAGGAACATTTCACTTTCTGTCATCACTGATATCTTTCATTTGATAATGTGAAAGTAACTCCGGGGGTATTACTAATTCATGGAAGAGAATATCAAACCTAAGTAACTGGCCCCCGGTTTTTCTCAAATAGTGATAAGTAATTATGATATACTCAAAGTACGCCAGGACAATACACGGGTAAGCTATCGACTTACGCGTTTCTCTTTTTATTCTAATTGGAAAACCCAGAACGCCCTACCCCATGTGTATTTCATGTATTCAAGGAAAATACACTTGCTCTAGAGCAACTGAGAAATCCTAGGAGCCCTACCCCCGGTGTATTTCTTGAGCCGCTTGACGAAGGTTTGGTTGGCGCCGGACGTGACGGCGAAGAGGGCCGGGATCCTGGGCCAGAGCCTTGTGATGATGTTATCAAAGCCTTTGCGGAACTGTCTCTCCAGCTCGTTGGCCCTGTCCGGCAGCGGGCTGACGTAGGCGCTCAGAGCCTCACGCTCCCGCACCGTCAGCGACTGCAGCTCTTGCGAGATGGTCCCGCTGCGGATGTCCTGCACCAACATGTGCCATGAGATCTCCAGGAAACGGAAGAAGATGTAGAGCGATGAGGCGAAGGGCGCCCAGATGGACCCTAGGTTCTCGTCTCGTAAGGCGAAGAGGGCGTGCACGTACATGGAGGTGGGCTCGTGCACGATGTAGAAGCCTGGGGTGGGCGTGCTGAAGAGGAGGTCCTTGATGCGGTCCGTCATCATGAAGGTGGTCACGGGACCCATTGGGATTCCACCCTCCGACGTCGACGTCAGGCTCGCCGTCAGTAAGCTACACGTCTTCTGGAGAGAACCAACGTTCCCGATGCCCAGTTCGGACCGCAGCGCGGCAGTCACCGTCGTGCCGCTTCGCGTAATTTCGGCCAGGGCGACATCGCTCACTGGAAACATCTTGGCCGTGCCAGTCGTACCGGACGTCTTCCCGAGCAGCACCGGGCGGTTCTGGGACATGATGTTCAATTCGCCGTTCGCCACGCGTTTGATATATTTAATATAATGCGTGTATGTGGTGAGGGGATGCTGCTTAACAAATTCGTCCACGCTAGTGATATCCTTAAAATTGAAATCCTGGCCGTAGATGGTGTCCTCATTCTGTCGCAGGTGCTTGACAAGGAACTCGGTCTGCGCCTTGGTCCCGTTGTTGGTCGCCCTCTGGAAAGCCCTCCACTCCTGGAATCGGTGGAACTGCATGTACCAGTGCAGGATGTACTTGATGAGGACGGTAGAGATCGGCATGAAGCGGCTGCAGGGGAAGCTGGCGATGTGGAAGGCGAGAGCAGTTATACCCATGGCCGCGCCGAACCCCCAGCCTGGAGGGACAGGAATGGGGAGAGGGAGTGGGGGAGAGGGAGAGGGAGAGGAAGAGGCAGAGGAGAGGCCAGGAGGGGAGGGAATGAGGGGAAGGTCATGGACAAAGTGAGAGGGGCAGTTGGATGGCAAGGGTAGAGTGTCAGAGACAGGGGGGCAGGGGAAGGGCGAGGGAGGAGAGGGGAGAGGAGGGAAAGGGAGAAGGATAAGGAGAGGTAGCGAATTATAACAAATAATCACCTCGATTAGATCGAAAAGGTTGGGCTTTATAGTTTTACAATTAAACGTCGTGCAATATTATTTCAATTGGGAAGCATTCCCACTCAGCTTTAACTCTTTTTTTCGTATTTCATGTTTTTCTTGAAAACCAATAACTGTTCAAATGATTTACTAACTTTTGAACTAACTCTCTATGCGACGTTGCAACACTTTTGCACTTATATACTACAAAATAATTCTAATCATGAAGCACCATTTGCTGGCAAAGAAAGAGTTAACCCACCGATGATGATCTGGATGGTGTGGTGGTAATTATGGCCATTCATGAACAGGACGCTGCCCTGCACGACGGCGAGCACGAAGCAGACGACGCCCATGAACAACACCTGTCTCTGCCCCGTCATGATCACGTAGTCACACAGCTCTCGATGTCTCGGCAAAACTGGTCCCTCCGGTGTTGGGCAGTGTCTGGGGTCTGCGATGTCATTTACCATAAAGTTCAGTATAAGTGTTTCGTTTTTGGCAGGATTGAATCACAATAATACAAGTGACAAGAATATTCACTTGACATGCTTGAGGTATCAATAAATAAACGTCGGGAGCTGGAATTCCTCTGAAGAAGAAAGTCATGTTAAAGGTAAGCGACAGATTATTAGTTCTGTCGTTCTACCTTCGCCACGTACGGACTGATACTTCCGAATGTTTGGAAGATTCCTTCCTGGTATCCTAAAATCAAAGAAGAATGGCACACCGTTAAAGTGATTTATTACACATCCCGTAGTCTTTACCACTATAGTGGTCACGGGTTTGCAGACCTCCCGATGTATTCACACATATTCACACAACTGGGGCCTGTCTTTTGCGATTGCCATTGCGATTGCCATTGCGATTGACTTGCAACTGATAATAAGTGTACCGTTTCTGAGGTCTGCGGTCAACCACAGAGTCTAGCCGGGATGTGAGAGGGGAACCCCCTGCACTCTAAGAAAAAAAAAGGTTCGCAAAAGGTGCTCAATCTTGTCACAATAGCGGCACCATTTTGGGTGCTTACGAGCACCATTTGGACGTAAGAAAGGTTCTTATCAGCACCATATTGTCTAAAACGGTGCTGACAAGAATCTTTTCTACGTCAAAATGGTGTTCATGAGCACCAAAAATGGTGCTGCGAAAATGGTGCCGCTATTGTGACAAAAACGGTGCCGAAACAAACCGTTTTTCTTTTAAGTGTATGGTACAAACTACTTCAAATGGGTTCAAATACGAATTGAATTAATCGTTAAGTCTATAAATGCCATGCCTGTATTTCTGTCACCCGCAATGCGCTCGAATCCTGTATATAGAGTGGCATTTCATCTGGCACAGGGCCATGTTGCATAAAGGTTTTCAATTATTGTAATTTACCATCAATGGTAACTACCATGCATGGCAACAGCTAATGAGCTCTTATTATTGCACATGTTGCCAAGGTAGTTACCATTGATAGTGAGTTACAATAATTGAAAACCTATACGTAATTAACATGGCACAGCAAGAGTTGTTAGCCCTTTACATGACAGGTAAACGGTTACTCTATAGGATTCTTATGCAATAATTGTTGGGAAAAAAAATCCATGTGGTGCACGCAAAGGGTTAATGGGATGCTCCTCAGGGGAGGAATGAATAAGGTTCGTCCTCGCTCGATCAGTCGTGAAAGTCCGGCAAGCTTCCGCCGGTCTTGCCGGTGGGCTTTAAATAGCGGTCGGAGCGGCCCGCGGGAACGTTTTTAATCCTTCCATATCTCAGGACCCTCACACGTACACAGAAACAAACATGCACATACGAAAACACACACAAACACGCGCACACACAAGATTTTCACCTTGTGTACAACCACGGTAGCGATCATTATAATCACTGAGGTAGCCAGTGGTAGGCAGATCATAATTTATTGCATTATAAAACCTGCAAGAAATTCCAATTCTTTCTTAGACTAATGAAATGTTTAAGGTCTTGTATCCTAGCTACGGGGGATCTAATTAGTTGACTGTTATCAACGCATATACCATGTTTTTTTTTCGAGCTTGAAAACTCATTAACTCATTAACCTTAGAGGTGGTAACTACGTATCTGTAGCCGTCCGTAACGTACAATCACCATGGCTGGTTCTCCCGCACACCTTTTGCAGACAAAATTATGTACGCCTACAACATTGCACGATCCATAAAGTGTAAAGTGGAGATCAAATAATGCGTTGAAAAACATTCTTCTTTGTAGTATCCCTTTCGGGCTGTCGATTTTTTTTAATGCCTAATGAAACTTACCATGGGTTACCGTTTTCCCTCATAGTCTTATCATCATACTGCAGGTGCGGTGGGCGGAACGTTGGGGTGTTAATTGTATACAAGTTTGGCATAGGTAGGCACAGTGAATGCTTCGTGGAGAACGCACAAGCAGATCGTTATGATAATGACCTCTCCATATCTGCACCGTTTCCTACTGACCTCACCCATACTACCCCCCCCCCCCCCATTCCTCCATTTCTCACCTCACACCCCCCCCCCCATACACACACACACACATACACGCACGCACATACCTTCCGCTCACAAGTATACGCGGATATATACTGCATCATACACACGTTCTGAAATACTAAAAGTCAAAGCCTGTCCACCCCAATCCCACACAAACTGCAATGGCCTGCTGTTGATATTATTATGCGCATGAATATTATTACAGGGATTTGAACTTCAGTTCACCTTGAGCACTTGCCTGCCAATTCCATTCATAGGCACAGCCGTGTTGCCAATGACAGGCTTCATAATAATCATCATGCACATGGATAAACGGTGATTTATGAACAAGCCTGTTACACATATTACACACTTGCATAACGCTCTTTGTACAACCATGGAGCTATATAATAATATGTCCATGGTACAACTAACTGCCCTGCGTCTGATCCTACTAATGTTAGCACTAATTATGCCTTTAATATAAACTGCTACTATCACTGGTTATAATTATGTATCCTGTACTGTACTACATTTACTACTAGTATGACTACTACTACTACTATACTACTACCACTTCTGTTTATACTAC